>JAVTVY010023551.1:0-86983 GCA_036873755.1 Hanleya hanleyi
AGTGTCGTTTCCCAGACTGTCGCTCTGGCAGGACAATAGTCCTGCTCCCAGACATGTGCCGTTTTAACACTGTCGTCTTACAAGGGACAATGGTCCACATAATATTTCCAATCATAGCTGTTGCATGTACATGTTTCAATGAAAAGTGTCATCTTTAGAAAAATTCACAAGTACATGTATCATTCACACAGGGAGACCTCCACCAGTCAGGAAGATCAGTATATAACAACACAGAGCATTGATGTCACATGATTTAATCAAACTGTTGTTTCCAGTGTCTCGCTGTAGAAAATATACATATCTTATGAAGTGTCGTTTTAACACTGTCGTCATACAAGTGACAATGTCCCTGGTAATATTTTCAACCATGCTTACAACATATAATTCAATGAAAGTGTCGTTTTTAGTATGTCGCTGTAGAAAATATACATATCTTATGAAGTGTCGTTTTAACACTGTCGTCATACAATTACAAGTAACAATGCCCCTGGTAATATTTTCAACCATGCTTACAATATCTAATTCAATGAAAGTGTCGTTTTTAGTGTGTCGCTGTAGAAAATATACATATCGTATGAAATGTCATTTCCCAGACTGTTGCTCTGGCAAGAGAATAGTTCTGCTCACCCATATGTGTCGTTTTAACACTGTCGTCTTAATAGGGAGAATGGTGCGATTAATATTTCCAACCATAGCTGTTACATGTACATGTTTCAATGAAAAGTCTCGTCTTTAGAAAAACCCACATACATGTACATGTATGATTTCACACAGGGAGACTTCCACCAATCAGGAAGATCGGTATATAACAACACAGGTATATAACAACACAGAGCATTGCTGTCACATGATTTAATCAAAGTGTCGTTTTCAGAGTGTCGCTGTAGAAAATATACATATCTTATGAAGTGTCATTGTAACACTGTCGTCTTGGAACTGAGAATAGACCGATAACATTTTCAAGCCTCACTGTTAACGGTTCAATGAAACTGTCGTTTTTACAGTGTCGCTGTAGAAAGTTTGATGAACTGTATATAATAACACAGACCATTGCTGTCACATGATTTAATCAAAGTGTCGTTTTCAGAGTGTCGCTGTAAAAAATATACATATCTTATGAAGTGTCGTTTTAACACTGTCGTCATACAAGTAACAATGCCCCTGGTAATATTTTCAAACATGCTTACAATATATAATTCAATGAAAGTGTCGTTTTCAGTGTGTCGCTGTAGGAAATATACATATCTTATGAAGTGTCGTTTTAACACTGTCGTCGTACAAGTGACAATGCCCCTGGTAATATTTTCAACCATGCGTACAATATATAACTCAATGAAAGTGTCGTTTTTATTGTGTCGCTGTAGAAAATATACATATCTTATGAAGTGTCGTTTTAACACTGTCGTCTTACAAGGGACAATGGACCTGATAATATTTCCAACCATAGCTGTTACATGTACATGTTTCAATATAATGTATGATCCCACGCAGGGAGACCTGGAGCCACCAGTCACGAAAATCCACTGTATATAATAACACAGAGAATTCTCGTGCTCCCTTACATGGAGTAACAACCCCGCCTAGGCCCCAGATCTCCGGATTTTAGGCAGCTGGGGACGTGTTCTTGCCAATGAAAAAAATCGCAAATCACCACTCCGTTCTAGCTTGTAATTTTGATTCTGATTTGAGGTTCACGGAAGTTCTTGAAAATCTGAATATGAAATGGCGCATTTTGACAGCATATTTCTGACTTTCGAGACGTATTTTAACACTGAAGCAAAACTGTAGAAAGGTTTTTGAAGTGGAACTTATACTTTCTAGGTATATGGTCCCGCCTGGGATTATTTTTCTTTACTTTAATTTACTAAATGGTATGTTCTGGTGCATTTTGATGGAATATTTTGACATCAAATAAATTTTACTGAGTGATATATGTGAAGATACTCCAACGGAAATCACTTTCATTTCCCTATTGTGTTCAGGGTATTTTTTTAATCTAGATGTAAAATTGTGCTTTCTGGTGCATTTTGACAGTATATTGTCAAAAAAGTCAAAAATGTTCGATCCAGAAGTCACACCCGACTCTCATGTTTTGGATCGATTGCATGGGCTTGTCCATTTTACAAGTTTAGATTCAAAACTCTTTCAACAGTCCTTTTTTTTAAAGAAGTTCATACGATTTATGCCAAGGACCCTCGCAGCAAATGGTCGCAAAAAGCAGTGTTCTAGTGCATTCGTATATAGAATTATGGTATAACATTTTTCATTCTCTCCGAAACCCATTGAAACTATAGTATAGTGTTGTGTTTTTCTGCTTCAATTATTGGGGACTTCAAACATCAGGATAGCATTTCAATTGAATTTAATGTTTAAAGTTTTCAACGGGCTTCCACAGTGTTTGTGTGATACTTCTCAAAACTTCTATAAATGTGTATAATTTGAAAAATTGAATTTAAGTCAATTCTGTAGGACAGTATTGCTCAGTCATTTGGAATAGAGGGCTACGCTAGATCGAAGTATGCCTAAATGAGAACTGAACAAAATCATTGCTTTTGCAGGTTGACACTTTTATCACAAACTGTTGATTGACATATTTATTGCTATTTATTTTTCGTTTCTTTCTTTTCTCATATCATACACTGGTTATGTGGACAACATTCATTGTCAACTTGATTGTCAGAAATTATAATCTTTAAATTGAACATAAATTTTGCTAGTTTGTCATATACATGTCTAAATAAGAATCACATAGTTTCAAAATAGAAACTGAAAAATAGAAAATTATATATGAATTGTATTTTTGAATGTTTGCATTATTTGATCTAGTTTGGATACTATTATAGTTTCAATATGGCATTTAATTCAATTCAATTGTTTATTGCACGACTCAATACAGGATATGAGTATACAAGTTAATCTAAAAACATGTAGTAATAAGAACTGGTTGTTACTGGTAAATTACATGTACATTTTCTGAGTTTTAGAAGTGAAATTTGTAGCATCAGTGTTCCAAATTATCAACCAAGATACTCTATTTAAAAGGAAATTGAATATCATTATGGCATACATGTATTTATTGTCTAATCAATTTAGTCAAAACAATATAAACCTACGAAGCTCAAAAGTGGCTCTTAAGTTTACTTTAAATTGTATATAAACAACGTGCATATCTGAGTATGCAAGTTTGCCTGAAGATATTCTAGGCAGAAATGTTGTCATGTAGCCTCCGTAAAGTTCGAATATCTTAACATTAATTAACATATCACAGGAAACAAGCTTCATGAGCTGAAGATTATTAAAAATACTTAAATAACAAAATGATTATCACTTGACAACTTACATTTAGCATGGGCTGTCTTGAAATGCAGACCAACATCAGTCTTAGTGCTGAGCAGTATTTAACAGGTTTGAAGACAGACTCCGGATATGGCCCAAGTTTTATGTTAACCAGGTCCTGCATCTCTATGATGGCCTAGATAACAATCTTGACCAGGTCAAGTAAATCACCACAGGGCTGCACCAGCTGACCTGCATAGCTGGTGTAAAATGTATTGGGTCTGTACAATTTGGAGATATATAGTTCTAGTCTACTCTGCTGGTATCCAACTTAGTCTTTCAGCTAAGCTTAAAAATCCTTATACAGAACTTAGAGGGGTGATACATTCATGAACAAAATATGATGATTTAACTTGGAAGAGCATGGTTAAAATCAACCAAACATATTTGGTTACTCTCAAACCAATCCAAATAAGTACCGCTGGTAATTTTGAAACTATTAGCACAGGTCTGTGATTCACTGATTATAACCCGTATCTTTTATGGTAAGTTAAGTAGGAAGTCTTTAATTTAGTCTACTGATGCAAAATTATTGCACAACTCGTGTAAATTTGGAAGAAAACGTTTTAAGTTAGTTTACTGTGAAAGTAACTTTTTTGAAAACTCGAGGAAAAATCGGTGCATCCAGCCTCGTGAAATCTTGATGTATTCCGACTCAAGCCGAATTAGTGAAGAGAAAAACCTGGATGCACAACGCGCTTGATGAAAGGGCTGAAATGACATGGGGCGTCTCCTAATTAATATATGTTTGTGTTAGCTTACACTGAGAGAGCCTGGCAATCAGGATGTCATGGCGTAGACGTAATGTTGGATTTTCAAACCACCTCACCATGTATTTCGTGAATACTAGAAATTACTCCAATGTATGCAATGTGGTCTAGGGGAAACTTTCGCTCTGTTCCAGCATAACAATCAAATGCATACAGGGATACAGCCTTCCAAGATTATAGCAATTGTATACGCAACCTGGAATAGATAGATGGTTGAATTGTGTGGTTAGCAGTGCAATCAAGTTTAGATTTCGCATCAAACTCAGCTTGCTAAAGCATGATTATCATTGTACAATACAAATTCAGTAAGTCCTCTTCCCAAGTTCCAAGTTCCAGCTTCGTAGTTCCAAGCTCCAGTTCCCCCAAGCTCCCCTTCCGAAGTTTCAAGCCCCAGTTCCCCCAAAAGCTACAGTTCAAAAGCTCCCAGACCCAAGTACTCCCAGATAAAAAGGCTAATAAATGATAAAGGGGTAATAAATGACAAGCTCCATGGTTTTAGGAAGATCGGTACCGGTACTATTCAACATCTAGTACTAAACCTCTCGTAATACAGGGCATTTCTCCTAATAATAATATGTTTCGGTAAATTTTTAGGATCGGCGGGTCTTTTTTTTGTACCGGTCATTACCGTTCGGCGGTAAGTGTGCATAGAAATTGAGGCAAGCAGAACATGTTGATCTATCATATACAATTGGCAATATTTGATGCTGACAGTCCACAATGTAAACTCGAAGAAAAATAAGATGGATTAAAACAGTTATTAAACTTCACACACATTTCTTTGTAAACGTCGCATATCCTTATGTATGTAGACCTCTGCTGGCCAATAATTGAAAGTTGACATGATCATTTGCCGCTGAAAACTTAAAATGACTCGAATATAAATTTTTCAGCTCTCAATGCTGGTATACAGAACTGATAATTAAATCATGCAAACCTGGAGTCGGAATCCATCTCTTATGTTTCCTCTTTTTAGCCTTTGCTATACCCTTTATACATCTGCAACATCCCTTGTGTTCAGTTCCAGTGTAATTTCAGAAAATGAAGCCTTTTGATGATTCACGGATATCAAACTACTGCACCTTTCCCTGGATTCAGTCAGAAATCAACCTTATCCTATTTGTAAGCAATTTTATTACATCCCTATCTCAAGTCAATTCTGATGAGTCAAATTCCATTATTTGATTTAGATACATGTAATTCCTGTCCAGAGTCTACCTCTCAGGGATTCCCCACCTGCACTGTCATATATCCCTCACTATTACGCAACCAAAGTTATGTTGTGTCGATATTCTGGATTATCACTTTGTTTCATGTGCAGCGATTTAGAGACCTGGCAGTGTTTGACTTATCTTATGCACATATTCTCACTAGGTCGCCCACAACGTGTGTAAACACGGTAATCTGCTCAAGGAACATAATCAGTTTATTGTCAATGTGTGTAATTCTAATAGTACAGGGGCTCCAATTGTGTGTGTGTGTGTGTAGGGAATGGGGGGGGGAGGGACGTCTATGGTTGGCCATCCCTGCCAGAATTCGTCATTTAGAGGCTGCCTCTAAATAATATATACCATGGTATAAAATGCCAAACCTGCCATAATTCGTATTTAGAGGCTGCCTCTAATTATTTTGTACCATGGTATAAAATGCCGAGCCTGCCATAATTCCTATTTAGAGGATGCCTCTAAATCGCCAAGCCTGCGACAATTCGTATTTAGAGGCTGCCTGTAAATAATATATACCATGGTATAAAATGCCGAGCCTGCCATAATTCGTATTTAGAGGCTGCCTCTAATTATTTTGTACCATGGTATAAAATCGCCAAGCCTGCCATAATTCCTATTTAGAGCCAGTGAGAGAGCGTGTTATATTTTCCGGCTGACTACGTCATCACAGCTGATCACCGCGAGGTGACGGGCGGTCATATTGTAAACCACATTTGACAGGCGAGCATTCACGCTGAGAGCTATTGTAAGCATTAATTGATAATGACCCTGGAAATTGGAACAAAGCGTCTTTCAGAAAATTATATTATGGCCATGTGTATTGAATGATATCTGTCTTTCATGTCGCCGGTCTTGAACTCAGTGAGGGAGGGTAACACAACACAAATCAAAGTCGACACAAAATATAATATTGAAAAATTACTGAGACAAAATCACTCATCGGAACTTCAGTGAGGAAAATATTATTATGTATTCATGTGCAACAAGTAAGTAATAAAAACAATCAGCGAAGGAGGTGGACGAGAAATATTCATCGGAACACATCATTGGCCTATTTTCCTCACAGTACTAAGTATTAAATAATAAGATATCTGCAGTTAAATATGTTTCCCTGGTTATAACCATAAATAATAAGATTTTGTCTGAAACTAACGGATTTCAGTTTAGCAACTGTGCTTTAATTTAATAATTGATTCAGTTTTTTTTAATTGGCAATTTTTTATCAAACTAACTTATTCAAATTTGCTCAAACTTAAAAATGTTTATCAAATAAATTGGCTTTGAATTAAAAAAAATGACTAACAGTATTATCACAATTTTCAGTATTATATTTAAAATTTATATTATAATTTATTATTACTATTTTATTATTATAATTTACCTGTTTATAAACTTAGCATCGAATCACCGCATGAGCCTCGTCGGCGACAATAGCCGCCGTGGTTTTCCCGTGTTTAATTAGCTAATCGCGGTTCTCTTCCTGGTTAACAGTAATTCGAGGCTTGAGAAGGTCCCTCCTGTAGTTTTTCTCTGTCGCTATCGCCAGGTCCAAGTTATGTGGCAGTAAATCCTAGGGTTCGAAGTACATTTACATGCTCGTTCATGATGGAAGTTATCGGACAGATCACAAATACCAGTCCGGTTTTTTAAACAGGATGCCCCTCAAAGATTTGCCACTGTTCGATCTTGTCGATATACAACGCCTGTGTTGATTGGTTTGCCGAAGTTACGCTGAGCTTTTCGGAAATCATCGGCCCCATTCCGTAATCCCAACAAGTTCGCTTCACTTAGTAACGGAGGCTGTTGATTGGGCGAGAGCCATGCGCAGAAAAGCTGCGCGCCGCAATTAGCCCCACTTTGACATCAGAGGTTATATACGACAATAGGGGATATACAGTCTGATGCCATGAGAATGGGTATATGATGAATACAAGAAATTTGATGACCGGTCGCATTTGTCATGTTTGAAAAAGAAAATTTAGTCGCGTTATCATCGGCTTATTGCCGATGTGTTGACCGAATAGCCCCAGTCAAATCATACCACGATACTACATTTGTTAGTGCACACATAGCTCGAAAAGTTCTGTTTCAACATAATATTTAGCAAATCATCCAATTATTTCTGCATAAAGGCATGGTAATGTTCCCCCTCTACTCCTTACTCATTTTCCCTGATCCCCCAGCTATCCTGACGCGTATTCACGGTCTTCCGACCTCCAAAATTGTAATAAGATGGGCATTTGAATTTGAGAGAGAAGGATGGTCACTTTCTGTGACCTCCTAGCTATCCCGGCGAAGTTTCACAACAAAAGAAACAGATCGATTGTAAAATTATAAGACGGAAGTGTGTAATCTAAGTTCCTCTACAGAGGATGGATAGGACTTTCTTCCATTTAAAGTTATTGGCGATCTGTGCTATCCTGAAGGATAATTTCACAAACTTCTAATCCCCCCAAAAATTGGTTCCAGTAGGTGTTAGATGCGGCTTATTTTAATCTGTAATCTATAATCAGTGAGCTCCACAACAATTCAAAACATGTGTTGAACAGGCTAGACAGTAACATTATAATAAGTAACATTATGAGATTGACAATGGCATATGTGTTATGCCTCTTAAACAACCAGATGTGTATCATATCTGGGAGCTTTGGTGCTGATGGGAGCTTTTGAACTGTAGCTTTTGAACTTTGGAGGTGGGGCTTGGGGGAACTGAAGCTTGGAACTACCGAGCTGGAACTTGGGAACTAGGGAACTTGGGAAACTTGAAACTTGAACTAGGGTGTCCCCTGGTTTAGACCAGTACTGAGGGAGATAATTTAAGTATGGGAGAAATCAGCATCATTCCAGGAGTAAAACGCTTAATCTGTTTGCGGTGTTATCGTCAAATTTCTTATCTTATCTTCCTTGTTTATTTTCTCGAACTCAGTGTTTTTCACCCGAGACAATAATTTGCCAGGCTTTTCAATTTTCGGAGAGATTTTCAAGAAATTCGGGTACATGACGTAGAATCTTGAAAGGTGACAGCTCTTAAAATATCCTAACGTTAAATGATATCATTTTGATACAGTACCCACTAGCTTTGCTGTATTATATTCTGAACCAACTTTCAAATTCACCAGTAACAGTAACCAGTAGTGAATGAAGAGATGGATGTACCGGTACCTCGGCACTCCATCGTACTGTGAGTATAATAGGCTGATATCACTGGTGCAGCATTTATATAAGATTTTCTTCAAGGCTATGGGAATTATGAACCTCAAGTGTCAATTAAGGTTATTAGTCAGTGCTGCTGCTTTTGACGCCCAATATTTTATCATCTGGACAAGAAAATGAATTGTTGACACACAAAATGAGGTATGTATGGTTGGCCATCCCTGCCAGAATTCGTCATTTAGAGGCTGCCTCTAAATAATATATACCATGGTATAAAATGCCAAGCCTGCCATAATTCGTATTTAGAGGCTGCCTCTAATTATTTTGTACCATGGTATAAAATGCCGAGCCTGCCATAATTCCTATTTAGAGGATGCCTCTAAATCGCCAAGCCTGCCACAATTCGTATTTAGAGGCTGCCTGTAAATAATATATACCATGGTATAAAATGCCGAGCCTGCCATAATTCGTATTTAGAGGCTGCCTCTAATTATTTTGTACCATGGTATAAAATCGCCAAGCCTGCCATAATTCCTATTTAGAGGATGCCTCTAATTCATTTTAGCCGTAAGTCATAAACAACTCGATGTCATATCAAGAATATTAAATTTGACCAATGAGTAAACTTGTAACAAGCGTAAGGATATGGCACCAAATTTGTGAAAGCGCATATCATTGGTGGAAGTAATAAGAAGGCGAAAATTTACGACTTACGGCTAAAATGAATTAGAGGCATCCTCTAAATAGGAATTATGGCAGGCTTGGCGATTTTATACCATGGTACAAAATAATTAGAGGCAGCCTCTAAATACGAATTGTGGCAGGCTTGGCGATTTACAGGCATCCTCTAAATAGGGATTATGGCAGGCTCGGCATTTTATACCATGGTACAAAATAATTAGAGGCAGCCTCTAAATACGAATTATGGCAGGCTTGGCATTTTATACCATGGTATATATTATTTAGAGGCAGCCTCTAAATGACGAATTCTGGCAGGGATGGCCAACCATAGGTATGGGCATGAGGGAACAATTTCCAGTGTCTCATATGGTAATGACTATTATTACCCATCACAAAAATGAATGGTGGTTCTAAACTTGGTTCAGAGAGTTTGATTATGTGTCATGTTTCTAAATTTATACCTTCATTTTGGTTGATTGTGGTTACCGTACTTAATTTTTAGCTGATTAACCCCGCTCTTCCATGCTAGTTTGTCCACTATAATTGAAACTGTTTTTCACACAGAATCCAGATTTCATATCTCCGGGGTACAAATGTATCTTCCCTTTCAAAATAATAATCTGCGTGCTGGATTCTTAACTGCATTGATTTTCATATCTGTACATGAACCAAGTCAGCTCACCCCGCACTGGGAGAGTGAAACTTATTTGACCAGTGTTTGGATATGTCACCCTGGACTGGCAGCTAGGATGTGGTCAGCAAACAACTTGACCTATATCATAAGTCTGCCTGTAAAGTTTAAATACACTGGTCTGTATTTGAAAGCAGTCCAAACATGAAGTAAGTTGTGTTTCTTAAATGGCTCATGGCAGATCTGTAAATCTAATAATCTTCTCAACCTTCCGGGTTCAAGAGTCTCAGCCAAGACTGAAAAACAGGTATGGAAAACTGATATGTTGTGAACTTCAATCTCAATACAATTCCGTGTATACTATTTGTATAAAATAGATTATGTTCCTTGATAACTTTTCATCTCTCTGCCCATAATAAGCTACGAATAATAACGCAATTGCTGTGTTGAGCTTTCTAACAAACATGCGCTATCAAAATATATACATGTAAATATAGATATATTATGCATAACTGTCAGATGAGATCGATTAACCAAATTATTCCTACGAAGTAGGCTCTCATAAGTTTGCAGATTGTCCGGTAATGAGTCAGTCCATCCGAATCCTTTCGTCGGCAAAATAAGAAGAACCTTAGACATTAGAACCTTGATTTTTGGCATGAACGTGCATTAGGGGTCTGTTACCAGCAATTGTTTAGCTGACCTACTTATGTGAGCTATAAACCACGAAATTTTGAGAGAATTTCAGGTTATTCCTAGATAGAGGACCCCCAAGTCATCTCTCGACCGTCTGTATTTCTGGACAGAGGGACCCTAATCATCTCTCGACCGTCTACCATATTCCTGCGAACCCCCCGCTGACATTATAACCTTGATTTTTGACATGAACGTGCATTAGGGACTGTTACCAGCAAGTTCTGAGCTGATATACTTCTGATGAAAATTTGACCTACTTGGGTGACCTATAAACCCCAAAATTGAAAGAAACATGTCTTAGGTCAAGGTACACACATTATATCAAACCCTACTTCGTAGGTCCTGTGACGTTACCAGTATAGATACTGGTTAACATGGCAGTGTGACTAACGTCACAGGACCTACGAAGTAGGGTTTAATTTTATGATTTAATTGTGTATTCGAGAGATGACTTGGGGGCCCTATGTACTACCGTGAGAGAATTTATATGGCAGTCTCTAATTGATAGTGAGTACTATTAACTTCCCCAGATGTCACCGCTAGTGAGTCATTAGCGTAGCAACTATTATCGCCCTCATTTCCTATTACCCTGGACACTTATCGGCCCAGCAGTACAGCACGAGGTCACCCATCCAAGTCTTGACCGGGCACAAAGTCGCTTACCTTCGATGATTTTACGAGAACCGGTGTGTCTAACGTGATTCAGAAGTCACAGTGAAACATACAGCCAAGGAATCCCGATGGGCATGACAGTGCACTCGGTGAGCCATCAATAAATAATAAAAAAAATAATTATGATAAATCAAATTTTCATCAGAGTTCGGTCAACTCAGAACTTGCTGGTAACAATGCCCTAATGCACGTTCATGCCAAACGTCAGGCTCTAATGTCAGCGGTTCTCTTTTTTTTGCCGACGAAAGGATTCGGATGCACTGACTGACTGACTGACTCACTCACTCACTCAATCACTCACTCACTCACTCATTACCGGACAATTTGCAAATGGTAGCCTAATTCGCAGGAATAATAATTATGAATTGTATTCATATCGAGGATCCTGAAACTCCAAAAGAGACCACTTGTCTGAGTTAATTGTACACGACTCTGAATAATAGCAATTTTACAGAAACATCGAAATTATCAAAATATTGAGGAGGATATATTGACTATTGGGTACGAATACTGCATGTATATGATAAGGCAGAATTGGAAAATTATGTAGTGATTGAGGCCGTGAGATTGCACTTGCTGAAACTGGAATGTTCAGATAGACTATTATTCCAATTTATCTGAAAGGACTCTTTTAGAGAGTAACGTTACTCCCAGCTGTTCTAACAAGCATCAGATCTCGCAAAGGATAAGGTAATAGGAAGGCAAGACGTGTAGGCTTTCCAAATCAAGCCCTGAGAGTAACGCTACTCTCAACACTTTTAAAAGTGGCACAAATTCTATATATCAGAAAAATGAGAGTAGCGCTACTCATCTTGGAGAGCCAATATCACTGTTATTCTCTCTGTGAGAGTAACGTTACTCGCAACAGTTTTACCAGTGGATCAAAGTTTGAAAACGGGGAGTATCATTACTCATCATGGAGGCCATTATTGTGATTATTCTCTGTGAGAGTAACGTTACTCTCTCAATTTCAGAGAAACCAAGTTATTCAACCCCACTTTTAAAAACATGAGCAGTGTGACTAACGTCACAGGACCTACGAAGTAGAGTAGGCATTAGGACTCGAACGCGAACTGAACTCTTGGAAATCCCCACCCCCAGTTGAAATCCTGCCTATATTAATATGGGCACCGCCCAAGTCAGAATCGCCAGTGATTTTCATCAAAAATCACCAGGAATTTTCATCAAAAGTAGGTCAGCTCAGAACTTGTTGGTAACAGTCTTCTAATGTGCCTTCATTCCAAAATTAAATAACGATCGCCGATTTAATTTTACAATTTTTTAACTAAAGGAAACAGATTGAATAATAAAGGTTCAGTAGATTTCAAGCTTTACGTGTGAAAATACATTTACATCTCTTTAATGGTTTTCAGTGCCCTTGTCCAGGATCAAAACAACTTTGTGAGTCACATTATTTTCCCAACAATACAACAAATTTTTATATATAGTACTACAGTAGAAAGGTAGCATTTATGTAGTTTACGGTAATTCAACTCAAGACCAACACCTTCTCTGCACAAGATAATAATGATTCTATGTCATTAGGCATAGCAGGTGATTTTTAAATAAAATGATTGCATGTAAACAAATTAATGCACAATTAAGATCTTCACAAATCAAGTACGATATGATATAAAACAGCATACAGCTTGTCATCATTGAATTTACGGAAGAGTCAAAGGTGTCTGGAATTGTGACCAGATTCTGTCAGGTGGCCCATTTTTGAAGGTGAGATGGTGTAACATTTTTGCTGTTTTCCTTAATTTCGGCTATGAGTTCAATACTTCTGATATTGCATTTATGAATCAGAATGTGAAACAAATCTATAAATATATATATTTCATCTCTACAAACAAAACTTTGTATGCGTTTATTACTAAGAGTACTAAAACTTGTCATTGTTATGAGGGATGAATGGATGCTTAGCTAAACTTATGAATATTATCTCCCCAGTTCTTCAAACAGTCCAAAGAATTCTTTCAGTCAATTCCGGCACACTGTTTCCGTCTTCAATTATGATAATTTTAATGAAATATGAATCAACTCACTGAAGAAATGCACATTAACTTTTGGCCTCGGGCACCATGACCAAGGCAGCGCCCATTCTATTCATAAAGTATGGTCACAAAGTCAAACTGATACTTCTGATAACGTCATTTCAATGCCTAATGTCATTCTCCTGAGCATAACCGGTACAAAGACGAATAAATAGCGTCTCTACATCACGTTGTTATCTAGATATATGAGACAACACATTTTGGGTATCGGCAATCTGATGAATGTACTATTCCGGTTTTCTTGTTTCACGTTATATTCTATGGCGGTTGATCGGTGATTTTCTTCATTGATAAACGATAAACCACCTCAGCTTCGTTGTGTGAATCGGAATTGCATTGCTGTGACACACCAACACACTCCGTGGCAGTGATTCTGTACCCCCTAATCAAGGAATCAAAATGGATCAAGATTTGAAATGACAAGAAAAATTTAGACATATTTTGTTTACACATGTACTTTTTTGTTTAAATTATATCCAAGTGTCACTGTGATATATAGTCAATATTCAAGAGGTACAAAAAAACCTCAAGTTATCATATTTTCACATCATGATCAAAGCTACTTTATCTAGTTAAATTCTACCAAAAGAAGACTCTTTAAACATGCCGTCATGGCTTTGTTTCACCCTCAGTAAACTTTTATCATTGTCGCTCACACAGACTAATCTGAAGGACGATACCACATCTTTCTTTCTTCTGCTGGGTTATTGCACCAGGCTGACTTAATTGGTTGATTTAGGATATTTCACCATCAGTGGGTAATTTGAATTGAATTTGAAGCCTGATGTGGTCAGTGATGAAATGTTTGGATGTGAAATAGGATACACGTTAAAGGCCACAGTTTACATATATCTATAACGATATACTGAATTGTGTGTATTGAGGCTGGCATAGCGGTGTAGATAAATGCACTAACAAATAATGGAAAATTAGCATTTCCTATTTCATAAAAACAATTACGGATGGCATATTCCACCACTGTGTTATATATACAGTTAAACATACAGCCAAGGGTTCCCGATGGGCATGACAGTGTACTCGCTGAGCCATCAATAAATAATAAAAAAAATAATTATAACTCCAATTTTTATCAGAATTCGGTCAACTCAGAACTTGCTGGTGACCGTCCCCTAATGCACGTTCATGCCAAAAATCAAGGTTCTAATGTCAACGGTTCTCCTTATTTTGCCGACGAAAGGATTCGGATGGACTGACTCACTCACTCATTAACGGACAATTTGCGATCTGTAGCCTACTTCGTAGGAAAATGATGGATTCAAATAGCAATATCTAGTCAAATGGATTTCAATTTGCTGAACATGAGCAGTGTGACTAACGTCACAGGACTTACGAAGTAGAGTAGGCATTAGGACTCGAACGCGAACTGAACTCTTGGAAATCCCCACCCCCAGTTGAAATCCTGCCTATATTAAGATTAAGTCAGAATCACCAGTGATTTTCATCAAAAATCACCAGGAATTTTCATCAAAAGTAGGTCAGCTCAGAACTTGTTGGTAACAGTCTTCTAATGCGCCTTCATTCCAAAATTAAATAACGATCACCGATTTAATTTTACAATTTTTTAACTAAAGGAAACAGATTGAATAATAAAGGTTCAGTAGATTTCAAGCTTTACGTGTGAAAATACATTTACATCTCTTTAATGGTTTTCAGTGCCCTTGTACAGGATCAAAACAACTTTTTGAATCACATTATTTTCCCAACAATACAACAAATTTTTATATATAGTACTATATAGTAGAAAGGTAGCATTTATGTAGTTTACGGTAATTCAACTCAAGACCAACACCTTCTATGCACAAGATAATAATGATTCTATGTCATTCTCCTGGGCATAACCGGTACAAAGACGAATAATAGCGTCTCTACATCACGTTGTTATCTAGATATATGAGACAACACATTTTGGGCATCGGCAATCTGATGAATGTACTATTCCGGTTTTCTTGTTTCACATTATATTCTATGGCGGTTGATCGGTGAGTTTCTTCATTGATAAACGTTAAACCACCTCAGCTTCGTTGTGTGAATCGGAATTGCATTGCTGTGGCACACCAACACACTCCGTGGCAATGATTCTGTATCCCCTAATCAAGGAATCAAAATGGATCAAGATTTGAAATGTCAAGAAAAATTTAGACATATTTTGTTTACGCATGTAATTTTTTGTTTAAATTATATCCAAGTGTGATACATAGGCCTAGTCAATATTCAAGAGGTACAAAAAAACTCAAGTTATCATATTTCCACATCATGATCAAAGTTACTTTATCTAGTTAAATTCTACCAAAGGAAGACCCTTTAAACATGCCGTCATGGCTTTGTTTCGCCCTCAGTAAACTGTTATCATTGTCGCTCACACAGACTAATCTGAAGGATGATACCACATCTTTCTTTCTTCTGCTGGGTTATTGCACCAGGCTGACTTAATTGGTTGATTTAGGATATTTCACCATCAGTGGGTAATTTGACCTGAATTTGAAGCCTGATGTGGTCAGTGATGAAATGTTTGGATGTGAAATAGGATACACGTTAATGGCCACAGTTTACATATATCTATAACAATATACTGAATTGTGTGTATTGAGGCTGGCATAGCGGTGTAGATAAATGCACTAACAAATGATGGAAAATTAGCATTTCCTATTTCATAAAAACAATTACGGATGGCATATCCCACCACTGTGTTATATATACAGTGAAACATACAGCCAAGGGTTCCAGATGGGCATGACAGTGTACTCGCTGAGCCATCAATAAATAATAAAAAAAATAATTATAAATCAAATTTTAATCAGAATTCGGTCAACTCAGAACTTGCTGGTAACAATGCCCTAATGCACGTTCATGCCAAAAATCAAGGTTCTAATGGCAACGGTTCTCCTTATTTTGCCGACGAAAGGATTCGGATGGACTGACTCACTCACTCATTACCGGACAATTTGCGATCTGTAGCCTACTTCGTAGGAAAATAAGCCAAAAAAGGGAATTTTGGATTTTCCCTTTTTGAAATGGATTCTGTTGAAGGTACAATGTAACGATTGTGGTCGACTCTTCAAACGACCCAGTCGGTTAAGACAGCACCAACGTTTGATTCATGCCCCGTCTCTACGGTTTGGGCGACAAATTTCCACTAAAGAGGAGCCGCGGAAGTTCAGACCCAGTGAAGATGAACCCGGGGAGACGAACGCCACTGGTGATGCGATGACGAAGATCCCGCCTATACCTACAGTCCAGGAGGGGATAGATAGCCAGCCGGACCCCAGCGTTACGGTTTCGAGTCATACGCCTGACAACATCGAACATTTTTTGGAAGATGCAGTGGATGCTCCTAGCGACCTGTTACAGGACGCCCATCCAGTGAGTGACATCTATCGGCGCAATTAGACCATGATACGGCACTTTTTCTACCGTCATCGCCCTATTCAAGATATCTACAATTTCCGACTGACCGACCTCGCCCGTCTACGCAGCTACATGGAAGCCGTCTTCAAAGACCAAGCTACGTCGTTCAAATTAAATCTGGCGTTTGGTTATGTGCTGAAGCCTAAGGAGACAGACCAAATCCGATACTTTTACCCGAGCAGTAACATCCGGGTATTTGACCAACCGTTTACCATCACGGATAGGGCGTCGCTAGAGACGATGCTGGAGAACCTGGACACCGTGGATCCCTTGGAATGGGCCCAGCAACAACGCCCCAACACCAAGTGGATAATGGAGAGGGTCACCAATGTTACGTTTTTCGTGATCAAGCTGACCGCCCAACAACATGCCGTACAGACTCTATATATCTACATGCTGGTCGTTGAGTTGCGCTCAGTAAATACTTGTACCTAATGTGACGGTACGTTAAATAATACAACATGGTGTTTGATATTACAATTTGTTTTGCTATGAACATACTAAACATACCTAGGGCGGCTCCCCAGCCTAGGTATGATGTAACATTGGGGATAATAAACTGTATGAACATTGCTGAACTTGTTGTTGTTCATGACAACTGCTATGCGGTTGTATAATACAGAATACATATTGTATAATACAGGCCATATATGATACAACACAGGACAGATATGGTATAATACAGGACAGATATTGTATTACAAGCGTCTAGTCCGTCATTCATAATCCAGCCGTCGTCCATTAGAGAATATCCGCGTCCATAATCCAAAGACCTATTTCATATTCCATATAACAGTATTAGCACCAAATTCAAAAAGACAATCATAGTATACATAAACATAAGCTTGTTTCCTGCAAGAGAGAAGCGGTCAGCAGTTTTCAATGATGCCGGCAAGACATCATGATGTTCCAAAAATATCAAATCCGTATCGCTGATCAGTATTCTTAATCCATAATCCATAACACAGGACAGATATGGTATAATACAGCACAGATTTGGAATGAAGCAAGACAGATATGGTATAATACAGCAAAGATATGGTATAATGCATGACAGATATGGATGGTCCATCTCTAGACCAAATACCTTCCTTCACTGACCCAAAATGCTCACTTTCGCTACTACTAGTACTGATGACGTCACCAATGACGTCACAGATGTTGTGGACATCCCGCAAATCGTGGGAAAAAATTGGCACTGAGCCAATTATAAAACATGTTATTTCGCTACTACTCGTACTGATGACGTCGCCGATGACGTCACAGATGCTTTGGACATCCCTTAAATGGAGTCTACATTACACTTCCCACGAGGCATTCGGACCAAGGATGGCCCCTCTCCACTCCAAATACTTTCCTTCACTGTCCCAAAATGCTCATTTGCGCTACTACTCGTCCTGATGACGTCACCCATGACATCACAGATGACGTGGACAGCCCACAAATCGGGGTCTACACCCCGAGAGCTACAAAATGACACCCCACACGATGCATTCGGAGCAACAGTGGTCCATCTCTACACCAAATACCTTCCTTCACTTCCCTAAAATGACCACTTTACTTACTACACCCAACCGCGCATGCGCAGGTTGACTCGACTTGCAATAAAAAACACACCATTATGACGCTACCCGACAAAAGCTTTACTTTGACACCTTCCACAACCCCTTTGGACCACTAGTGGTTCACATCGGCCCAAAAATGTATATTTCCATACTATGGCCTGCCTGCGCATGCGCAGAATGACGACATTCCTACCCCACACCCACACAGTCGGATGCACCCTCACGTATGCATCACATTGATACCTCACTCGACTCCAACAGACCATTAGTAGTCCACCTAAACCCCAAAACGTCTATTTCCATACCCTTTTCCCATAATTCCCTGTCTGCGCATGCGCAGAATGTTGACAACGACCGATACACTAGTCCAGGCGAATGCCCCTTCACGTATCCTTCACACTGATACCTCACTTGACCCCATCGGCCCATTAGGGGCTTACCTAGATCCCAAAACGTCTATTTACATAACCTTGGTCTACTGCGCATGCGCAGAATGACGCCAGTTCCACGTGTCACCCATCCTGTCGGATGCGCCTTCACGAATGCTTCACATGGATACCTCATACGACTCCATAGGACCAAGAGTGGCCCACCTAGGCCCCAAAACATCTATTTCCATACTCTTTTCCCATAATTCCCTGTCTGCGCATGCGCAGAATGGTGACAACGCCCGAGCCACTAGTCCAGTCAAATGCCCCCTCACGTGTGCTTCACATTGATACCTCATACGACTCCATAGGACCAATAGTGACCCACCTCGACCCCAAAACGTCTATTTCCATACCCTTTTCCCACAATTCTCTGTTTGGTCATGCGCAGAATTGTGACAATACCCGAACCACTAGTCCAGTCAGATGCCCCCTCATGTGTGCTTCACATTAATACCTCACTCGACCCAATCGGCCCAATGGTGGCCCCCCTAGATCCCAAAACCTGTATTTCCATATGCTTGGTCTACTGCGTATGCGCAGAATGGCGTCAGTTCCACGTGATACTAATCCAGGCAGATGCTCCTTCACATAGGCTTCACATGGATACCTCATACGACTCCATCGGACGACTAGTGGCCCAACTAGATCCCAAAACGTCTATGTCCATACCCCTTTCTCACAATTCCCTGTCTGTGCATGCGCAGGATGTTAAACACGGACCAGACACTAGTCCAGGTGGATGCCCCTCACACAGACTACACATTGATACCTCACTCGACCCAATCGGCCCACTAGGGGCTTACCTCATCCCCAAAACGCCTATTTCCATACCCTTTTACCACAATTCCCTGCCTGCGCATGCGCAGACTGGTGACCACGCGCGAGCCACTAGCCCAGGCAGATGCCCCCTCATGTGTGCTTCACATGGATACCTCATACGACTCCATCGGCCCATTAGGGGCTCACCTCGATACAAAAACGTCTATTTCCATAGCCTTTTCCCACAATTCCCTGTTTGCGCATGCGCAGAATGGTGACAACGCCCGAGCCACTAGTCCAGTCAGATGCCGCTTCATGAATGCTTCACATTAATACCTCACTCGACCCCATCGGACCATTAGTGGCTCCCCTAGATCCCAAAACGTCTATTTTCATACCATTTGGCCACCGCGCATGCGCAGAATGCCGCTATTTCAACCCCACACCCAGCCCATTAGATGCCCCCTCACATAAGCTTCACTTTGATACCTCACTCGACCCAATCGGACCATTTTATCTAGGGACTACTTTTTCTCCGCGGAGGCGACCGCATCACCGCGGATTAATACAAAAGGTAAAAGGTTAACCGAACTATAGTGGTCAACACTTGGCACACAGCCAAGGCTGATGCAATCCAGAACACGTCCGGACATGCCTTGAGCTGGTGGCACCCCCTGTCGGATTCTTTAGGGAAATCACGAGTTACCCCTCAAGTTTAAGTGCAAAGAGGGCAATGCGACCATTTTTGCGGTGATACTACTACTGTCGTTCTTCCTGTTGATGTGCAGTTTGAATAACCGAATTTTCTCACGGATTGATTTTAATATGCCATAACTTATCCAGGGTTTCGATATTTTTGCCTTGTTTACTATTTTTGTGATAAGAGGGAAACATTCATTGTATATTGTGCTAAATTCGTTCAGAAATATATCCAGAGCAATATCCACATCGGAAGGATCTGAATCGATGACGTGACTCCAGTTAGTATTCTTAATTTTTCCTATAAACGTTTGCTTTTGCTCAGAGGATATCCTACGATAACTAAACCTCGATTCTTTAGAACTGATCTCATATACTCTTATTAATATGGAATACAGGAAAATGGTCGGTCACATCTGAAAGAAGTCTACCAGAGAGAAGTCCACCTTCGTGGAAATTTGAATAAATATTGTCGATTAAAGAAGTGGAATTGGATTTGACCCGAGTTGGTTTGGTGATCTTAGGAAAGAAATAATTTGATTTCATATTTTCTATGAATTCTTTAGACGGTCCATGGCGGTTTGTTTTAAATAAATCAATATTGAAATCTCCCATGATAACGCATTTTTTCTTTTCATTTTTGATGGTCTGCATAATATCCGACATATGAGAGTTAAAATAATTGACATTTTTATCCGGAGGTCGATATATAATACCAAATAAGTAAACTGTTTTGTTTATTTGTGATTCAACAAAAAGCGATTCATGTTCTCCATTGTCATCTATATATGACAGGTCGTCGCGAACAGTACAAGTGTAATTATTATTGACGTATAGTATGATGGCCGAGAGGGGCCATCGCGTCTTTCATTTCTAATTTAACGCGATGGAGCGATGGAGCTATGCGATGCGCGATGGAGCTATGCGATGGAGCGATGGAGCTATGCGATGAAAAGTCGCGCTATGCGATGCGCGATGAGGCTATGCGATGGAGCTATGCGATGCGCGATGGAGCTATGCGATGAAGCGATGGAGCTATGCGATGGAGCGATGGAACTATGCGATAAAAAGTCGCGCTATGCGATGCGCGATGAGGCTATGCGATGGAGCTATGCGATGCGCGATGGAGCTATGCGATGGAGCGATGGAGCTATGCGATGGAGCTATGCGATGGAGCTATGCGATGGGGCTATGCGATGGAGCTATGCGATGGAGCTATGCGATGGAGCTATGCGATGGAGCTATGCGATGGAGCGATGGAGCTATGCGATGGAGCTATGCGATGGAGCGATGGAGCGATGGAGCTATGCGATGGGCTATGCGATGGAGCTATGCGATGGGGCTATGCGATGGAGCTATGCGATGGGGCTATGCGATGGAGCTATGCGATGAAAAGTCATTGCGCATGTTCGTTGAAAAACAGTCTCACAATGCGAAAACACAATCGCCAAAGTGAACAGAGAAATTAACAATTATTTTAAACATGAAAATTTCAATATGTGATCACGGTAGATAAGAACATTGCATTAGATTTCGGTTGGAGGTGTTCAAATGTATGCAGAAGATATTAAAACAACCAAACTTCAATTTCAAACGTTCACCGATGCGGTTTTACGTCACTTTTGAATACGAGCATTTATGGTATAAAACTACACGCTTAAAACTAAAGTATTGAAACTTACTCGTAAAGAGTTGAAATAACCCTTCAAGTGTGTCCACAGGGACAACACTTAAACGAGCAGTCCCTGTGGACACACTTAAAGAGTCATTTCAACACTTTACGAGTAAGTTTCAACACTCTAGTTTTAAGCGTGTAAGCTATTTACTACGCATGAAACACAGCTTTCTATGTTGATATGGAGAAATATTTTTTTCGCTTCAAAGACGGGACAGCAAGAGGGGTTTTTCGCATGTAAACATGACATCTTCTTTCACCAGTGTGACACCGGAATAGGCTGGTAATTTTTTCTGCAGTGTAATGTGCTTATCTCGTGAATTTGCTGGCAACCAGTTCCGTTCCATTGCTTCGACAATTCCAAATTCACTGAGTTAGTAAACATACATGGGAGCTTTATAACGTACTTCTCGATTTTAGGCTTGAGTATGCTCATCAGCCGTGTATATTTCGAACGTAATCTCGTTATCCAACATATGGCTAGCCTATGTCCTCTTTTACGCATTGATCACACAGTCCAGCCACAAGGTTTTTACGTCAATTGCAGATGGTTGGCTCCCCAACAAATATAAAATATCTATGACTGTGTTCTTGACATGATCAATTAAAGACGCGAAGAAAATGCGATGGAAAATCAGAAATGAAAGACGCGATGAAAAATCAGAAATGAAATTAAAGACGCGAAGAAAATGCGATGGAAAATCAGAAATGAAAGTCGCGATGAAAAATCAGAAATGAAATTAAAGACGCGAAGAAAATGCGATGGAAAATCAGAAATGAAAGTCGCGATGAAAAATCAGAAATGAAATTAAAGACGCGAAGAAAATGCGATGGAAAATCGCATTTTCATCGCGTCTTTCATTTCTGATTTTCCATCGCATTTTCTTCGCGTCTTTAATTTCATTTCTGATTTTTCATCGCGTCTTTCATTTCTGATTTTCCATCGCATTTTCTTCGCGTCTTTAATTTCATTTCTGATTTTCCATCGCATAGCTCCATCGCTCCATCGCTCCATCGCATAGCTCCATCGCATAGCTCCATCGCATAGGCCCATCGCATAGCTCCATCGCATAGCTCCATCGCTCCATCGCATAGCTCCATCGCGCATCGCATAGCTCCATCGCATAGCCTCATCGCGCATCGCATAGCGCGACTTTTATCGCATAGCTCCATCGCTCCATCGCATAGCTCCATCGCTCCATCGCATAGCTCCATCGCGCATCGCATAGCTCCATCGCATAGCCTCATCGCGCATCGCATAGCGCGACTTTTCATCGCATGGCTCCATCGCTCCATCGCATAGCTCCATCGCGCATCGCATAGCTCCATCGTTCCATCGCATAGCTCCATCGCTCCATCGCGTTAAATTAGAAATGAAAGACGCGATGGCCCCTCTCGGCCATCATAGTATAGCACTAGGCCACCGCCTTTCCTGTTTTTTTTTCTAGAGGAAGTGTATGGTTCATATCCAGGTATGGTATACAGTGACTCGGTGACTGGACTAAGCCAGGGTCCGTGTAACCTTGCACAATTCAATTTTCGTTTTTCGTTTTTGGTTTCTCAAAATCAAAAATTGAAATTTGACCATCAATTTTCAATTTTCGTTTTTTGTTTCTGTAATCTCAAAATCAAAAATTGAAATTTGACCGTCAAGTTTCAATTTTCGTTTTTTGTTTTTGTGATCTTAAAATAAAAAAATTGAAATTTGACCGTCAATTTTCAATTTTTGATTCTGGGATTACAAAAACAAAAAACGAAAATTGATATTTGACAGTCAATTTTCAATTTTCGTTTTTCGTTTTACTTGACGCAAAAATGAAAATCAAATATTGAAAATTGCCTCGAGTTGTCCGTTTTTCGTTTTTTGATTTTAACTTTGATGTATCAATGTTAAGTTCGCACGTGGACGGGTTATGATGTCACTTCCGGTATGACGAGTAGAATAGAAAACGCAAATGGTGTCGTATAAGAGGTGTGGAGCGTGAGAGCCTGTGGCCCACCAGGCCATCCTCGGGAGCCAGTGTATTGATCGATTTGTTAGGGTATCTATGCATTGCCTTGGTTAGTTGCCCACGGTAGTTCTGGATAAAACAGAGATCAAGGGGTATCCCTTACTGTCCAGAAGTGTCTTTGAAGTAACTTTGAAGTAACTTTGAAGTGTGGCCATATTTCAACCTTGAAGTGCAAGGCTCAGAGTCAGAAGTGTGCTTGCAGTGTGGGTATTGTTTTGTAAGAATGCCATATAAGGGCATTGAAGTCACAATGAAGTCACAATGAAGTCACTTAGAAGTGTGCCTCAAATATTTTAATTAGGTACTGCAAAGGCACTTCATAGACACTTCCACAGAAGGGTAACCTTCATAGGCACTTCTGAAGTGCTCTTGAAGTACCTAATTAGAATATTTGAGGCACTTCAATGTCCTTATATGGCAATTATCCTCTAAATCAAACCAATTATTGAACAGGCTCAGCAAGCTCATTGTGCCAAACCACTAGCTGCAATGTTTCAGATGTGACATCGCTGGCATAACTTTGGTGTCAGACTGAAATCGTCATCGAGAGTCAAAGCAAAAAACGAAAAGCCGGCTTGGGATACCGACATGCTAACCTCGGGGGATGAAATGTTCGAGATTGAGGCAAGGACTCAAAAACTCACTCGAATCATCAAAAATGTCCGGGTAAACCCTGTGAGAGGATTCACGATTTACCTGGACTTGTGAAGATGCACCAGACAGGTCTGGCTAGGTGGCATCCCGCATTTGTCATTGGTTATTGGCATTGAGGCCTGAGTCAATCAGGACGCAGTCTTAGATTTTCTCATTTCTAAAAATAGATGTTTAGAGCGTATACAAAAGCGAACAGCATTCCTGCACACAACCGCTATCTGTTATTGATTTGAAATATGGCCAGCGTTCCGTAAACCATCATTCAAACAAGCACACAAACGTCACGTTTGATGCCAGACGTCTGACTGCTTCAACGCTTCTGGTCCAATCTTCATTCTCTATTTTTGGGACCTGAATCGTTGGAGCGTTTACATGCCCGTCAACGTTCAGCGTCAAAACGCTTCAACGCTTTAAGTGCGGGTGTCAAAAGCTTCAACGCATCGACACGGGAAGTTCCTTTTGGGGTTATGATTAGAGTACCCACGTATTTAATATTTTACCCTACTTTAATGAAACTCATATGTGTATCAACAGTGTTGTTCTCCATATAACATGTATAATGCTTCACACCTACTGCACGAATGCCTACTCACTTCTAGACATGCGCAGTTGGCCCATTATAATCTAGCTCGAATGCCTGGCTCCAGGGATCTATAGTGTGGTGACACTCCCATATCTTTCCATATTGTGCTCCACACCTGCCTAAACAGTCCGATTTGCGTTTTCCATACTACTCCGCGGACCTAAAGTGACATCATAAGCCTTGCGCGTGCGCAGTTAACATTGATGCGTCAAAGTTAAAATCAAAAAACGAAAAACGGACAAGTCGAGGCAATTTTCAATATTTGATTTTCAATTTTTGCGCGAAGTAAAACGAAAAACGAAAATTGAAAATTGAATGTCAAATTTTAATTTTTGATTCGGAGAAACCGAAAACGAAAAACGAAAATTGAAAATTGACGGTCAAATTTCAATTTTTGATTTTGAGAAACCAAAAAAAAAAAACGAAAATTGAATTGTGCAAGGTTACACGGACCAGCCAGCTCTTGGACATTCCAATTACGGAAAAATTGAAATCAAGGTTACGGACAAGTCCCACTATTTCGGTAAAATGTATTTTGAGGCTTCTAGCATTAAAATGGATGAACCATATGGCTTGGTTATCAGTTATATTGTTTTGTTTTATGTTGGAGTTAAATGTGTCTTCAATATAATAATTAGACTGTTGATTGCTAATCTCTTTCCAATGTGATGCTTCATACGAGGTGTCGTCTGTGATGTATGTATGATTGTCTGCATCATTCAAATCTAATGGGTTGAAGCACATGTTTTCGAACCCCTCTAGAAAAGTATCCCTTTTATCTTGAGTGTTAGGGGTGGTGGTCTCAAAAGCATTCTCAGCGAAAAAGGGCAGATTCTGAAGATCGTTGGTACTTTCTACATCAGCATACATTTGAGGTCTGGGTTAAAGAAGGGCTTATCAAAATGCTGCAAGTATAATAGTATATATACATTTGCTACAGTTTAGTATGCGGTCAGAGGATGTGCACGCGGAACGGAAAACGGAAAACAAAATACATAACACGACTACATAATACATAGAAATAACTTTCCTGAATTTAGAAGGAGAGTTCATGAATCGAATACAAATGTGGATCCCTCCCCCAATAGTATGGATCCAGGGCCTTTCCCCCAGTGGACATTTCCCCCAGCGGACATTTCCCCCATGGACATTCCCCCCAGTGGACATTCCCCCAGTGGACATTTCCCCCAGTGGACATTTCCCCCACCCTATATTTTTAGGTTATTTTGAGGCTAATATAACATAATTTTCAAATAATTTGGCAAAAACTAAATTGTTTATATTATATAGCACATTTTTAAACAATATAATGGATCACATAGTGATAACATATAATATTCATATACATAGTATATATTTTAACATTTTAAGAAAACATTATATCACATAGTGGTACAATAAAAGATGTATTTTTAAACAATATAATTTTGTTCTATATATTTTTTTTACCTCAACTTTCACTGTAGACTTTCTCATCAAATGGCTTCTCTCAGCAGAGATAATCCTCACAACTTGAAAGGTGCTCAAGTTCAGAACTTCTCACACCTAACCTATTGTTTCTAAATAATAATCTTTTAATCCTCACACCTAATATTTTTATTCTTTTATTTTTATTTGAAGTCTGATTAAGAACCATAATACAAGGTTAATCCCTCACAACATCAATTGTTATCTTTACCCAGTCTGTTGCTTCCTCGTAAAACCTAATGTAAAAATTGTTATATTGTTTTAAAATAAATTGATGTCATTGACAAATTATTTGAAAACTATGTTCAAGCCTCAAAATAACCTGAAAATATAAGGTGGGGGAAATGTCCACTGGGGGAAATGCCCACTGGGGGAAATGTCCATGGGGGAAATGTCCGCTGGGGGAAATGTCCACTGGGGGAAATGTCCGTACCCCCAGATATACTTTCCCATCCTACAAATATTTACCAAAAGTCATAAAAAAAGAACAAGGAAAAATAAACAAAAACAAAAAGTACTATCAATAATAGATCATCATATATCACCGTGGGCATTCAGATTTGCCAACACGTTGAGTTGCCGCTTTAAAATGCCAACTCGGGAGATCGGTTATTCCAACTTCCGAGAAAAAACACGGTGTTGGGAGGTCCATTTGCAAAATAACAAAAATGTTGCAGATTCCAGATCAAAAGCACTGATTATGGAAAGGTAGGCAGCTTTTTACATAGTCCACGGAACAACTGACATATTTAGCTGTTAGTATAGCCCAGTGACAGCCCACGTAAGCTTGCGGATTTACGTATCGAAGCTTCACAGTTTTGTCGGTTGAACACTTTTCGCCGGTAATGGCTCTTCTCCACGATCATTATTGAGGCTAGTCACTACCAGGCGATCAATGAAAGCAGCTCGAACTACCCCGTCTGTTACTCTAGGTTTTTCTTGGCTCGACCCGGGAATTCCCTTCACTATGAAGTTCCATTTTCGCCCCCATAAGTCCAATTTCAGTCTTTCGTTTTTTTCGTAATTCAGGGATGGTGTGCTCGTGAATTTCACCTCGGTAGAAACATTCAAAGCGCGATGGAAACCTTTACACTGCAGTGGAAACGTTTTAACTGACGTGGAAACCTTTACAGCGAGGTGGGAACAAAGATGTCCTCGGTGGACCCTCAGTGGCTCAAAATATATCGAATATTTGTTTTCTTGAATTTCCACAAAATCAACTAAATTTTCGGAAGAAAAATAGAATAGAATCTCCCAATGTACACGTGCACTTCACACATGTACAAGTGTTATAGAATTATTAACAATATTTCAAACAACTTCAATCAACATTCAATTATATTTCTTTCGATTCCTGGTGCGATCCGTAAATTCTGAAGACCAAAAGTGCAATTAGCCGCGAGTTTTGTGAGAGGCGTGGATATTTCTACTATCGCTGATATGGCTTTTCATGACTCTTATTTGCATAGTTTTCGAATCAACATAGTCATTGAAGCATTTCAAGATCAATTATGAATTTCTAATGAATATTGGTCCTGGATAGCGACGCTCTATTCATATTAATGTAATAATTAACGACCAATCAGTGCAAAAGAAGGGCATCGCAGATTCTGCTTTCAAGCGATCGGCCCGGCGGGGCTCAGAGTGTACTAAACAATGCATGCACCGGTAATAAATTTTCGATACTTAAATGTTCACATTATGTTCCGTTTATTTAATAATCCCGTCTTTCTATACACAGACGTCAGTGTCAAACATGTGCTCTGCATTTTGCACACTTATATACGGTACACCAGCCGAAGCACGTGCAGACGTAATCGTCTACCTAACTGCACGATAAATTTGCTTTAAAGGGAGTAGATCACGTTCATGTTTCTAAGTCAGAATCTGCTTAAACTTTCAGTAATAACGACACATCGTGAAATATAACCAGTGCCACTGTGGGTCACCATACAATTGTTTAAATGTAGCCAATCTAGGTAAACCAACCAGTAAATCAGGGGAATACCTTCTAGACGTAACGTTATGAAAACTTGTGCGAAATGTTCGCCGATATTATACGAGATCCCATAATAAGCCGATCACGACCATTTCAATCTTTTCGCTCTGACAATGACGTTTACTTCAAGGAGATCTTTTCGGCGGGAGTAAACAATTTGATGTTTACGGATCTTGTCTGGAAATCATGCCATATTTTGAAACTGTTTCAGGCTAATGTTTATATATTAGACCACGAGCTACCGTGTGTAATTATTGTGAGCGTGATTTTTGAGATCTGGCGTTAGCCAGAGGCTCTTTAGAATGCTGTAGGGAAATGGACAAAAGTGCAAACCGACTCACGGGATATATGGCAAGCCAAAGTGCTTTTTATTCCGAATTTCCGATATCGGGAATTCAATTCCCGATATCGGAAATTGCAATTCCCGATATCGGAAATAGAATTTCCGATATCGGGAATTAGAATTTCCGATATCGGGAATTAGAATTTCCGATATCGGAAATTCAGTGACAATTTTCGATATCGGAAATAGAATTTCCAATATCGGGAATTCAATTTCCGATATCGGGAATTCAATTTCCGATATCGGGAATTCAATTTCCGATATCGGGAATTCAATTTCCGTTATCGGAAATAGAATTTCCCATATCGGAAATTGTCACCGAATTTCCGATATCGGAAATGAAAGCCTGAAAGCTTTACAAAACCTAGGGGTGCATTCCACACCTAAATCTGAATCTGAATCTGAATCTGAAACCCAAATGATGTGCGGCTAAAAACAGGCATGGGTTCGGATCTTCGACCATAAATAGATGTAAAATCTTTAACAAAAACCTTGTAAACGTATATATTTTCTAAATGGGCACACTCGTGCCATTATTTCAAGGGACTTGTGAGCTATTGAAATTGAAAAGGAAAGACGTGCAATCCTCCTTAGCCCTTCTTCAACTTTTCTGAAAAACATGAAATGATTTTCTTTTTATGTATGTTAAAGTGTTTTCCGTCCAAAGGACAATTTAATATGGCGAAAAAAATAGGGGGTCGACCTACTCGTTTTTTGTAAAATTTTATCGCCATAGAGGAATCATGATTTTCGCTTCCAGAAAAAGTGCGGATTTTGGTCCTCCAGATATTCAATTCCGGACACGATTAGCTCTGTAGTGGCGAGTGGGTGCGATCAACAAGCAATTGTTATATCCTCGTTTGGAGAAATGGTTACGTCCAGCAGGGTGATACTATAGATATCAGTTAGTAGATAGGTAAGAAGAATTACCTTGCTGTCAAAATCGGGCGATCTTCCTTATTATAAAATTAGGGAGGGACCACTTTGTACGAAACCGTGGCAAGTGTGGAGTGCACCCTAGAGTTGCAATTTCCGATATCGGGAATTCAGTGACAATTCCCGATATCGGAAATTGCATTTCCGATATCGGAAATTGAATTTCCGATAACGAGAATTGAATTTCCGATATCGGGAATTGTCCCCGAATTTCCGATATCGGAAATTGCAATTCCCGATATCGGAAATTGAATTTCCGATATCGAAAATTCTAATTTCCGATATCGGGAATTGCAATTTCCGTTATCGGAAATTGAATTTCCGATATCGGAAATTGAAGGTCATGAATTTCCGATATCGGAAATTTTAATTCCGATATCGGGAATTCAATTCCCGATATCGGAATTTCTCGAATAAAAAGCACTTTGGCTTGCCATAGGGATAGCTTTACGCTGCATGAAAGTAGTTCCACAGAGATGAGTTTTGGGGATCCTTAGTGGATGAAAGGCTTGTGTATGTCTATATTTAGTCACTAATAGTCACTTGGCATATATTTGATCCCTTATCTGCATTAAATATTACTCTGTTCATTGTTTTCCCACAAAATATGAGATTAATACGCTCTAAAGTATGGCAGACTGGTATCGTCACTTTAGTCTTTACCAAAGCTTGGACTGCTGAGAAAATTATACAGCTTAGGTGGTTAGGTGTATATGTTAGAGATGCTCTCCCATAGCAGCCAACCTGGCCACCATTCTCTCATTATCACCTTTGCAGGCCACTGTTTGCTTTTCTCACAAGAGCAAGCTGTAACATATCTTATAATCTTTTCCAATCTTGTACTCCACCAGTCAACCTGTGGGATATCCAGAAGGTGTAATACATGTCTTGTCTTATCCTAACTTGTGACATAACCATCATCAACCTTGATGTTCAGCCCTTCTCACTCATAACACTAAATCAATCTCTATTTACCCCTAGGTATAATCTCTCTTATTTACCCCTAGATACATGTATGTTCTGTACAAACTGACCTTAAACCCCTGTTGGTATTTAGGCCTAGACTTCATTCCACTGGCCCCTTTTTCCATCGAATTCTCAACAGGTCAGTTTGCAGTTTCAACGCAACACCAACAATACCATGTTAAAGAGGGTATCATGTTGCTTTCTTTATGCTGGTTAAATTAACATGGTGGTCATGGTGTTCATCTGGAATCCCGAACTGACGTATTGGAGGAATTATGTATCAAGATAAAGAGCAAAATATACAAGATACAAGATACAAATATTTATTTAAAGTCGAACTTGTACAACTTAAAAACATTAGCACTGATGGCTATTTGTCGACTGGAAGACAATAAAACACATAAAATAACAATATAAAATATATACATAAAACATTATGGCTAAAATAGTCCTGTAACTCTATCACATAAATTGTAAACGTGATATTTATTTTGAGCAGAGATAGCATTTGCATTTCATACCTTGAAAATCTTTGATTCTACTTTTGAACGTGTTTAATGTTGACGACTGTCTAATTTCGATAGGTAGACTGTTCCATAATTTGGCACCGTAATATCTTAGTGAATTTAAACCAAATTTTGTCGTTCGTACCCTGGGAATGCTTAGTTTTCTGTCATCCCTGAGTGAGTGTCTAGAATACTGTAATTATGTCTCCCCCAACTATGTTGGGGGGAGACATCTAGTGTTTGTGCTGTCTGTCTGGTTGGATGGATGGATGTCTGTCTGGATGGATGTCTGTCTGTCCGTCCCCTTACCTTGTCTGCAAGATATCTTGAGAACTACTGGATGGAATTTCACCAAACTTGGATGGAAGCTTCATTGGGATAGCCCCCCCATTTGATTAGGTTTTGGTGTGTGTGTGTGCATTCATCCGTGTCCGGTGTCCGTCCGTCCGTCCATCTACTGGTACATGTATATACAGGCCTTGTCTGCAAGATATCTTGAGAACTACTGGACGGAATTCCCTCAAACTTGGATAGCTTCAGTGGGATAGCCCCCTCATTTGATTAGGTTTTGGTGTGTGGGCGTGCATTCATCCGTGTCCGGTGTCCGTCTATCTACTGGTACATGTATATACAGGCCTTGTCTGCAAGATATCTTGAGAACAACTGGATGGAATTTCACCAAACTTGGATGGAAGCTTCATTGGGATAGCCCCCCCATTTGATTAGGTTTTGCTGTGTGTGTGTGTGTGCATTCATCCGTGTCCGATGTCCGTCCATCTACTGGTACATGTATATACAGGCCTTGTCTGCAAGATATCTTGAGAACTACTGGACGGAATTCCCTCAAACTTGGATAGAAGCTTCAGTGGGATAGCCCCCTCATTTGATTAGGTTTTGGTGTGTGGGCGTGCATTCATCCGTGCCCGGTGTCCGTCCATCCGTCCATCTACTTGTACATGTATATACAGGCCTTGTCTGCAAGATATCTTGAGAACTACTGGACGGAATTTCACCAAACTTGGATGGAAGCTTCAGTGGGATAGCCCCGTCAGTTGATTAGGTTTTGGTGTGTGTGTGTGTGCATTCATCCGTGTCCGGCGTCCGGCCATCCATCTACTTGTACATGTATATACAGGCCTTGTCTGCAAGATATCTTGAGAACTATTGGACGGAATTTCACCAAACTTGGACAGAAGCTTCAGTGGGATAGCCCCCTCATTTGATTAGGTTTTGGTGTGTGTGCATGCATTCATCTGTGTTTGGTGTCCGTCCATCTACTTGTACATGTATATACAGGCCTTGTCTGCAAGATATCTTGAAACTACTGGACAGAATTTCACCAAACTTGGATGGAAGCTTCATTGGGATAGCCTCTCATTTGTTTAGGTTTTGGTGTGTGTGCGTTCATCCGTGTCCATCGTCCGTCCGTCCGTCCATCTTCATGTACATGTATATACAGGCCTTGTCTGCAAGATATCTTGAGAACTACTGAACAGAATTTCACCAAACTTGGAAGGTTCATTGGAATAGCCCCCTCATTTCATTAGATTTTGGTTTGTGCGTGCATTTATCCTTGTCCATTGTCCGTCCATCCATTCATCTAATTGTACATGTATATACAGACCTTGTCGGCAAGATATCAGGAGAACTACTTGACACTTATTTCTACATTAATTTTATAGCACTTTCCCTTAAAGAGGTAGTAGCGTGATTTTAGTTGTTCGGGTAAACTGAACAGCATGATCACTTGCAACATTTGCCAAAAGATTTTCAAGTATTGAAATCTCGTATTTCATATAGGGATCAATATTGTCAGATTCTTCAATTCGGTCTAGTGAACAACATGAAAATGGGAAATGACTGAGATGACGTCGGATAACGTGATCAGGTATCCATGACGTCACATTAGAAGCCGTCACAGTGCGATAAAAGTTCTAAGATCGAGTATGACGTTGCAAAGCATCACGCTCGGAATGCCAGTGCGCGTTTTCTGACGTCATCTCAGGCACTGGAGCCAAGTGCAGGTGCTGTTACGTTTTTCAGAGAATGTCAGAAGTGTGATTTCAATGCCCGTGATATTAAAAAATGAGGTCACAGAAACACGTTCACCATAGTTGCTTTCAACTACTGAATAACTTTTATCGAAATATGTTATTTGCTGAATATTTTTTAAATGATGCTTTTACCTCTTTAAATAATGTGCCCACTCAACGCAAGGTGGGAGGTTGGGGGAGACGTATGTTTTTGCTTAAAAAAACAACCAGCATAGGCTTCATGCCGGAGCGGCAACCCAAGGGTCAAAGCGGAACCTCTAGTTGAAATATATCTTTCATATATGGGGCGTTTTGGTCGTTTTCTCTCTACTGATTACGAGAGATGGTACATTTGCTTTCTCCAGTAATATTTCATACGGTGACACGTAATCGTTGAAAACAAACCGAAGTGCCCTTTTCTGTATGTAGACCCCTGCCGGCCAATAATTAGTTCAAATCACTTTTCGTCCGTCGTCCATCCCTAAACAATTCTTGTTATCGCGATTTCTCAGGAACAACTGCATGGATCTTTCTCAAATTTGGTACACAGGTTCCCCTTGGGGTATAGTTGTGCAAGATACCCTTTTCGGTGCGATTCGAAAATCCAATATGGCCACCAGGTGGCCATCTTGGATTTCCCCATGAAACTTTATCGCGATTTCTCAGGAACTACTGCATGGGTCTTTCTCAAATTTGGTACACAGGTTCCCCTTGGAGTCTAGTTGTGCAAGATTTCCCCATGAAACTTCGTTATCGTGATTTCTCGAGAAGTACTTCATGGATCTTTCTCAAATTTGGTACACAGGTTCCCCTTGTGGTCTAGTTGTGCAAGACACCCTTTTCGGTCCGATTCGAAAATCCAATATGTTGACCAGGCGGCCATCTTAGATTTCCCCATGAAATTTTGTTATCGTAATTTCTCATGAACTACTGTGTGGATCTTTTTTTAAATTTGGTACACAGGTTCCCCTTGTGGTCCAGTTGTGCAAGATGTCTTTTCTGGTCCGATTGGAAAATCCAATATGGCCACAAGGCGGCCATCTTAGATTTCCCCATGAAACTTTGTTATCGGGATTTCTCAGCAAGTACTGAATGGATCTTTCTGAAATTTGGTACACAGGTTCCCCTTGTGGTCCAGTTGTGCAATATACTTTTTTTGGTCCTATTCGAAAATCCAATATGTCCACTAGGCGGCCAGTTTGAATTTCTCCATGAAATTTTGTTATCGTGAATTCTCAGGAACTACTGCATGGATCTTTGTCAAATTTGGTACACAGGTTTCCCTTGTTGTCTAGTTGTGCAAGATAGCTTTTTTGGTCAGATTCCAAAATCCAATATGGCCACCAGGCGGCCTGATTGGATTTCCTGCATGAAACTTTGTTATCATGATTTCTCAGGAAGTACTGCATGGGTCTTTCTCAAAATTGGTACACTGGTTCGCGTTGGGATCTAGTTGTGCAAGATGGCTTTTTCGGCCCGATTCGAAAGTCCAACGCGGCCACCAGGAGGCCATCTTGAATTTCCCCATGAAACTTCGTTATCGTGATTTCTCAGGAAGTACTGCGTGGATCTTTCTCAAATTTGGTACACAGGTCCCACATGGGGCCTAGTTGTGCAAGATACCTGCTATCAGGGTTCGCATGCCCCCTGGAAACTCCTGGAATGAAAAATCCACCCTGGAAAGTCCTAAATAAGTCTGTCAAAGTCCTGGAAACTCCTGGAAAAAATATTTTCATTCAAACCAAATATGTGTGTGTGTGTTGTCTGTAAAGCCCTTCTCCGCGCCAAAATTAAAATATTTACCAAATATTTGTCGATCGTTTCTCGTCATGTTTGCCGATTCAGATCAATTTGCAATATCAGGGGACACTACTCAGTGTCATATTTTCGTTATCAGGGGAGACCACTCCGCTCGAAATTTAGCGACATTACTATGAGTGTCATTACTATGAGTGTCATAAAGTGGTCTAACGACTGCATGTCGAGATATCCCGCCAATTTCTGCATTCTTTTGTTTGTATTGTACGGTTCAAAGATCACAAATCTATTATGCCTAAGGGGAAATGTTTATTCAGTGAGCGTTGGCTCAAGCAGGCGGCGTACTGCGATTGGTTAGAGCGCGATGTCACAACAACAAACACAATGATGAACTGAAGAAAAAAAGGAAACGGCTGGAGAATGATGTCACTGCTCTTTTGAAATCTGCTGACGAGTATGCCGAAAAGGCAGAAAGAACAGCACAGCTGACATTTATCACAAAGTCAAACAGCCTCAGAAGGACGGCCAAGGACAAACAGGGGGAACTTTCAAATGTGTCTTCTACACTGGATGAGACAGTCCAGAAACTGAAGAAATAGACAGGAAATATTGAGGAAAGACATGGTCGAACAACTTGTAGAACTGTAAAGTACATGTACTGTACACAACTTTTTTTGTGAATAAATATGGTGAATTTTCAGTGCCGCCTCGCCATAGCGCGATGGTTTGTCCCCTAATTAAAAACCGCGTTATAGGATATGAACCAAGTGTATAAAACTTGGTCTAGTTCCGTATCATTTGGGGCCCGGGTTTTCTTCCTTTCGAGTGTGCGGAATCGACAAAGACTTTTAGCTTGTCTTCATTCTTCACCCAGCCTCGAAGGGTAGACTCAGCTACGTCGAAAAGGTCTAGTTGTGCAAGATACCTTTTCTGGTCCGATTCAAAAATCCAATATGGCCACAAGGCGGCCATCTTGGATTTCCCGATGAAACCTTGTTATCGCGATTTCTCAGGAACTACAGCATGGATCTTTCCCAAATTTGGTACACAGGTTTCCCTTGGGGTCTAGTTGTGCAAGATACCTTTTCTGGTCCGATTCGAAATCCAATATGGCCACAAGGTGGCCATCTTGGATTTCCCCATGAAACCATATCGCGATTTCTCAGGAACTACTTCATGGATCTTTCTCAAATTTTGTATACAGGTTTCCCTTGGGGTCTAGTTGTGCAAGGTACCTTTTCTTGTCCGATTCGAAAATCCAATATGGCCACAAGTCGGCCATCTTGGATTTCCCCATAAAACCTTGTTATTGCGATTTCTCAGGATCTGCTGCATGGATCTTTCCCAAATTCGGTCACAGCTTCCCCTTGGGTCTAGTTGTGCAACATACCTTTTCTGGTCCGATTCGAAAATCCAATATGGCCACCAGGTAGCCATCTTGGATTTCCCCATGGAACCTTGTTATCGCGATTTTCTCTACGTTTGTTATTGTCATTTCTTGGAAGTACTCCATGTATCTTTCTCAAATTTGGTACACAGGTTCCCCTTAGAGTCTAGTTGTGCAAGACACCTTTTCTGGTCCGATTCCAAAATCCAATATGTCCATCAGGCAGCCATATTGGATTTTTCCATGAAACTTTGATATTGCAATTTCTCAGGAACCACTGAATGGATATTTGTCAAATTTGGTACACAGGTTCCCCTTGTGGCCCAGTTGTGCAAGATACCTTTTTTAGTCCAATTCGACAATCCAATATGGCCGCCAGGTGACCATCTTGAATTGTCCCTTGAAACATTGTTATCGTCAATTCTCAGGAACTACTTCATGGATTCTTTCTGAAATTTGGTTCACAGGTCCCACATGGGGCCTAGTTGTGCAAGATACCTTTTTTGGTCCGATTCGAAATCCAAGTTACGCTTACTATTATTACGGTATTCCGGAGTTCTGACGTTGCATCACACGAGTCGGCGGATCAAACAGTGGGACATATTCTATATAGTGACTATAGAGAATATTCATACCTTCACCTTCCATATCAAGGAGTTCAAATAATTCGGGATTAAAATGTATTTCTTCAAATTTTAAATCAGTTTTCTTAGTCCAGTGAACTGTTTTGTCTGCCGACGGGTCGGCTACATGGAGGGACGTCACTCTTGTGACACAACGCTACAACTCGACAACATTAGATTACTGCGTGTTTCGATCCAAGGGAGATAATCAGGATTAAGACACTTTCGAAGTTTCAGCATTACTGTGCGGATGCCTTCAGTATTAAGTATTCCATGTTACTATTTTCGAGCATGGTATCTTAAAAGAGATATCTCAAACTAGCCCAGTAAACAGAACAGAATTAGCATTCGTTCCTATTATGAAATCTTAAGTATGTTTCATAGCTCATGCCAAAGGGTCAAAGACATTTGTCTTCGCTTCCAGTACCCAGTGATGACACATGCAAAAAAAAAATACTACAAAACGAAGACGAATGATCCTCCGGACATTCACTTTCAGACTAACTTTGCTCTTTTCACTTGTACTATTACAACTGACATAAGTACAGTTTCTAGAAATCTTGAAACTCCTTAAACTTAGAAAGATGATATCTTGCATGGTGTTTTCCAGTGTCCTTTTTTCGATCTTTTTCGCTCAGGTTCGAAATTCTGTAAACAAAATTACAAATCAATCGTTTGTTCTTAGTAACAATGGACAAAAAGATCCTCTTGTCATTAGCTTACAATTATCGGACAATGGTGGGCGCCAAGATCCTTCAGGATGTCTCGTATTTATAGGGAACAAGAGATTGTACTGTGTACTGCGGATAAGAAGATTATTGATAAATATGATGCAGGGGTATGAATGAATATTTTCTATGGTAACCCATGGTAGGTGCCGCTAAATTGTGTTAGGTAACCCATGGTAGGTTTCGCCAGAAAGAAAATAAGGTAACCCATGGCGACCTATGGTAACCTACCTAACATGGATGCCATCAATATACTGTTTCAAGGATGCTAGAGAAGCACCCCGTAGCTTACGCTTGGCGGCCTCGGCCCGTATCTCGACCCATCGGTCACTGCACGGGACACACTTTACATCATCAACTTTGCCGTGTGCTGTTACCGTGTATGTAAAGTCTTTGGCAAACGGCCACTTTCTAAATGTATCTTCATGAACGGTCTCGCCTTTTTTGCGATCGTCGGACATCATGAAAATGTCATGACCACTTTAACTAGAGGGGGGGCATATAGCGATCGCTTTGTCCGTCCGTCTGTCCGTCCGGATTTCTTGTCCGAGCAATATCTCGGTTAATATTTGATGGACAGGATTGAAACTTGCATGGAATGTGGCCAGTGGCTCGTAGTTGTGCAGCGTAGAGTTTTTTCCGAGTTCCGGTATAATTTTCAAGAGCTTAGATGGCCCTTTTTCTGAAATCTCTGTGAATGGGACTTGTCCGGGCTGGATCTTGGTTAATATTGTACGGACAAGTATGAAATTTGCATGATATGTGGTCAATGACCCACAGTTGTGCAGAGTAAAGTTTCTCCACGTTTCGCTTATATTTTCAAGAGCTATGGCCCTTTGTTCTTGAATTCTCCGTGAATTGGGACTTGTCCGAGCTGGATCTCGGTTAATATTGTATGGACAATTATGAAATTTGCAGGATGTGTGGTCAGTGCCCTGTAGTTGTGCAGCGTGAATTTTCTCCGCGTTTCGCATATATTTTCAAGAGTTATGGCCCTTTTTTCTTCAAATCTTAGTGAATTGGAACTTGTCCGGGCTGGATCTCGGTTAATATTGTATGAACAATTATGAAATTTGCAGGATATGTGGTCAGTGCCCTGTAGTTGTGCAGCGTGAAGTTTCTCCACATTTCGCATATATTTTCAAGAGTTATGGCCCTTTTGTCTTCAAATCTTTGTGAATTGGGATTTGTAGGGCTGGATCTCGGTTAATATTATATGAACAAGTATGAAATTTGCATGATATGTGGTCAGTGACCCATGGGTGTGTAGCGTGAAGTTTCTCTGTTTTCGGTTATATTTTCAAGAGTTATGGCCCTTTGTTTAGACCTAAGTGAATGGGATATATTTATTTGTCCAAGCTGGATCTCAGTCCATAACTGATTTGAAACAGGAAAATGGCTATATTATTTGTTATTCTACATTCCAAAGCAGACAACATAGGTCCTGAAGTATGAAATTGCCCCAAAAACAGTGAATTGGGTGCAAAATTCAAAATTCACTGATCGCTTCATAATTTCACCACAATATACTCCCAAGGAATGTAGGTCTCATAACCAGGTCACATTATCGGATTTGGCGAAAGCCCTGGCGACCATCTTGCATCGAAGCATCATATTATCACTTGTTGCTTGATACTCGGAATATGTATTATGTGGGGCATGGCAAAAAAGTGACTAAAACAGAATTTTTATAATTATCCAAATTCGGCCTCCACCAACCGATAAAGAACAGAACAATGGCGGGGCAGTGTCGGATTAAAGTGGAAGGGGGGGCATACAATTGAGCAATCTCTGATTGCTTCCTTCCTGTGTTTGATTTAGATAATTCCTGTCCAAAGTCTACTTCTCAGGGATTCCCCACCTGCATTGTCATATATTCATCACTGTTACGCAACCAAAGTTATGTTATGTCTATATTCGGGATTAATTATCACTTTATTTCGTGTGCAGCGATACCTGGCAGTCTTTGACTTATTTTATGTACATATTCTCACTAGGTCCCCTACAACCTCACTAGGTCCCCTAAACGTCTCAAGGAATATAATCAGTTTATTGTCAATGTGTGTGATTCTAATAGTACAGGGCCTCCAATTGTGTGTGTGTTGGGAATTGGGGGAGGGACGTCAACTTCACACTTGCCAGAACTACATGGCGTGTTTGTAATCATCACATCACCACAAACGCTAAACTATTATGTAATTTCATTGATGCAGCTCGGTTTCACAGAAAGCCATAATCAACGTTTACTACCGCCGATAGGTGGACGTCCATGGCTCTGTATAAAACAATTCAAATTTTCAAAAGTCGACAAATAGAAATACGAAGCTGTGCATCTGAAAACCCCTCGGCTCTCAGTGCCAGCCATTCATAATTTATTCATCTTGAACCAAGGTGTCAGGAACATAAAGCTGTCAAGTGACAAATACATAGATTATCAAAAATGTTGCAATTAGAAATGGCCCCTAAGGTTTCTATCCAATCAGAGAAACCCGTATTCATTACATAAGTCTCTTGATGCATCAATGATGTATACCAAATTTTACTTCGAGCAATTGAACGGTATCAGAGATAAACAGCATTAATGATGTCGCATGAATTAAAGATGGCTGCCCATCCTTCCAGCCATTCAGAGGAGCTGATGTGGTTATTCATTGCAAGTCTCTTGATACATCGATGCTATATACCAAGTTTCGTATAGAACACTGAAATGGTATCAGAGATATACATCATTAAAGATTTTGCATAAATTAAAGATGGCCACCAAGGTTTCCGCCCAATCACAGAAACCAGAAATGTCATTTATCGTAAGTCTCTTGATGCATCGATGATGTATACCACATTTCACACCGAGCACTTGAACGTTATCAGAGATAGAGGTCATTGATGATTTTGCATAAATTAAAGATGGCTGCCCATCCTTCCCACCACTCAGAGGAACTGATGTGGTTATTCATTGCGACTCTCGATACATCGGCGCTGTATACCAAGTTTCATATAGAACACTTAAAGTGATCGTAAACCCTCAAGTAAAGTTTCCATCAAATGAAAGACCATTGCAAACAGTGTGAAAAAATATTTATTGTAATTTTTTACGATTTTTAGCCCACCATCACCAGATGGTGGGCTGTTCAAATTGCTTTTCGTCCGTGGTCCGTCGTCTGTCGTCCGTCCGTCAGTCCATCCGTCCGTCCGTCCGGGCGTCCGTCTGTCCGTCTGTCCGTAAACAATTTTTGTTATCGCAATTTCTCAGAAACTACTTTATGGATCTTTCTCAAATTTGGTACACAGGTTCCCCTTGGGGTCTAGTTGTGCAAGATAACTTTTTTGGTCCGATTCGAAAATCCAATATGGCCACCAGTCAGCCATCTTGGATTTCCCCATGAAATCTTGTTATCGCGATTTCTCAGGACCTAGCTAGCAAGTAGACATCAGACCAACGTTTGGTAAACGTCAGCGTCACCGTTGGCGCAACGATGGCTGATGACGTTAACCCAACGTAATTTTGTCCGGTGGCCCAACGTTGGCCCAATGTAGGCAATCCGATGATGATCCAATGTTGGAATGACGTCGATAAAAGACGTTGTGCACTAGGTGGAAAATGGCGTTGACCCAACGTCACTTTAAAGGTTATACCAAATGACTCTATACTACTCTGCATTAAAACATACCCAGTAGTGTTCCAAACAACAAATTAGTATTTTTTTCTCGAATAATGTCGTCGAAGTGGGTCTTAGGACACGAATAGCACACATGTGGGGAAAAACGTATTGGAGCCGTGACCTCTGGTGCATGACGTCACAACCTGATTACGATTGCGCCGTAAACGTCATAGTCTATGACGTCGGGCGTTGTTACGAAAGATTCACCCAACTGTGGGAGTTCTAGCGTGATGTCGCTGACATTTGGACGTCACAACAGGCATTTGAGCCAGATCGTAATCAGGTTGTGACGTCACAGGTCAAGCGGTCACAGCTTTCGCCGTTTTGAAAGGGGCATGAAATCGTCGCACTTTACTGCTGCTATTTCCAACCTTGGGCAGTTTGAAAACATACAAAAATGTAAAACAAGTCTATATAATCACCTCTACAACAATTTAGCACAAAAAAGTAGCAGATTTTGAGACCATGTTGTATAACCTTTAAACGTCACTTTAGCGATATAGAGAGATCGAAATTCCATGCCCAATACTGTTGTAAATTTAAGAAATAATGTTTCTATAGGCGTGCTAAATCGTTATTTCATGCACGGTTAGTGTGGGAAGGTTTGTATTTTAGGGCAAGGGTGAGGTCCACACCCTAAAAACTTTCCCACACTAACCATGTGTAAAATAACGATTTTGCATGCCTATGAAAACATTATTTCTTTAGTTTACAACAGTAATGGGCATGAAATTTCAATCTCTCTATATCGCTAAAGTGACTTTTAAAGTGACGTTGGGTCAACATCATTTGTTGAAAAACTTCGAATTATTGCAAATATTTACAAACACAATATTTTTGGTTCAAACAACTTTATTTTTACAAGTTAATAAGATTCGAGCACAGGTATAAAAATTAAAATCACAATCCGCATTCATATGTTATTATAGCAAAAACAAAACAATACTTAAATAAACAAATTGCTTATGGATAACAACTTCTAGTTTATTCAGGACGACGTTTCGAAACAATACTTCCCTATTCATATATTCAACATAAGTGAACTTGGCTCTTGAACTCACAATTATTCATAACTTAAAACATGATAAAATCCATTTATGCAGTGATTTGGGTTCAAATGATTTGACTGTTCGACCTAAAAAAAATATTTCCATTTTTGAAGATTGTTTGGCCTAAATGACCCAATATTTGACCTATTGATCTAAAAAAGCTAGAATTCTGCTGCAGACAATGTATGAATTGATGAAAGGAAATTGTGATCACATTTTAGGACCTCGTCAACCGAAAGGTGGTATAATAATGTTCATTACCGCGAGTTTTCTGTCTATTCAATGGTTTCAGTTCCAATGGCTTCGTTTGGTCTGTCCCGGCTTTCAGCAGCTAGAAGCAAATAGAAAACAAATACATGGATCAATATTTACATGGAGGAGAAGTGTTAAGGGGCTTCAATACGGTGCAGCATCATGCACTGACCTATTGTAACATGTTTCCTGTTGCAATTTTCAGTTAAATACAACACTATAACATTATTAGCCTGAATTACATATGTGCAAAATTTTATCGAGTTATTAGCGAAAGTCAAAATAGTGATTGTATTCTACATTTGCAGAAAAAGTTACACTGGATACCAGATTCTCCGCCATATCACAGAGTGGGCAAATTTCTCTTGAGAGGAGGTTAATTTTGTCATCAGAAATTACTCAGAAATATTCAGAGAATGATCCTGAATAGATCAGGTTGCACATCCACAACTCAATTTCAGGGATTCTACCTGAAAGCCAGGGATAATTTCTTGAAATTCAAGTATATCATCCATGAATTAAAGCTAAATTATCTGAATTTCAGGTAATTATCCCTGGATTTTCAGGTAAAATCCCTGAAATTGAATTGTGGATGTGCAGCCTGATCTATTCAGAATTATTCCCTGAATATTTCTGAGACGAGTGAGGTAAACGTCCTGAATTGATCAGGTTGTATATCCACACCTCAATTTCAGGGATTCTGGATGAAATTCAGGGCTGATTAGTAAGTTCCCGACCCTATTCAGGTATGTAAAATCCCATAAAATTCGGGTAATTTAGCTTTAATTAATGGTTGATATACCTGGTTTTCAGCAAATTATCCCTGGATTTCAGGTTTATTCCCTAAATATTTCTGAGAGTGTAAGCAATAAACATAAAGGTGTACGGGTAGCGTACGTGTAAAAGTCATGAGACTATACAAAAGTCTGTATTTTTAACATACAGAGAAAATCACAAACCTTTTTTCTTCTCCGCCGCCTCCTTCCTACCTCCATCACAGTCTGTATTGAAGGATTTAGCCAGGATTTAATCGTTTCTTCGCAATCTGCAAGTTTCATCTCTGATTTCCTCAACACTTCTGCAAAAATAGTATGTAAGCACTAATTCATCAAGAAAATATATATTTGGGAATGACGTGGTGTCATGCTATCATCATTGAAGCGTAGTTCAGCAGTGCTCATAACAAGATACTATAGTTGTATATATATGCATGATTAGCTGAAGGTGAATGGCTATATTATTGTTAAACTACTATAGATATTATTGTTAAACTACTATAGATATTATTGTTAAACTACTATAGATATTATTGTTAAACTACTATAGATATTATTGTTAAACTACTATAGATATTGTTAAACTACTATAGATATTATTGTTAAACTACTATAGATATTATTGTTAAACTACTATAGATATTATTGTTAAACTACTATAGATATTATTGTTAAACTATAGATATTACATAATATCATACTAGTTTATCATTTGTGGCTCATGTGATGTTTACAATCAAACGCCATGTAGCTCTAGCAAGTGTGAAGTTGAACGGTTTTGTTTTTTCTGAAGTTGCAAATTTGTAAGTTAACTTTGACTGTCATGCTGATCTCTGATTGGGTGATGGGCAAACAGCCACTCAGCCAATGTGAATCATAGAAATCATATATATCAAAGTTTAGAAATTCTTTGTTTTTTGTGTGTTTTATGGTGATGCATGTGTGTATCACTATTAAGTATAGTTAGCCCAATAAACAGGTATTGCGATATATTTAGTTAACGATCAAGGCTATTGTCACTTGATTGGTTGTTCAGCATGACAGCCCTCATCTATATTTTGAGGGCAAATAATTAAAATGGTTGAGGGATTTACAGAATCATGAATAAACTCACACATTTTCTTCAAATTCATATATAAGTGATTTGCAATTTAATCATTAATAATAATAAATTATAGCATCTAGCATGTGTATTTAAATAATCAAGGTCATGCTAAACAACCAATTAAGTGACAATGGCCTAACATGTACCAAAATATTCCCCATCAGCCCACCTCTCTGAAATAGAGTCCCCCCCCCCCCCAAGGTTCGTACATCATGGAAAAACCTGGAAAGTCATGGAATTTGAAAATTAATTTTCCAGGCCTGGAAAGTCATGAAATTTCACTTACGGTCATGAAAAAACCTGGAAATTGAGAGGGAATGTAATTTGAAGAATAAAACCTATCGTAAAAGAAAACATTCACCTTGAAATCGGTGAATCAAGTATTGTGTGTGTTATTTTTCACTCGCAAGGTCGTTAACGTCAAATAGAGACATGTTAGCCTTCTATTTCCTGTATCTTTGAAAAGGGAAGTAACTGCAAATACATACTCGGTGTCAACAAAAGAGCTTCTAACTGGGCTGTTAGATCAGAATTAGGACAATATCCTTTACTACTAGATATTCTTACTGCCGTTGCGAAATATCAACACAGGTTATCATTGTGCCAAACAGGCAGACTTATCTCCCATGCATATAGGGCTTGTCAAACTTTATACAAAAGTTGTTGGCTTAGTAGGCCTAATATTAAAAAACTATTCGATGAGTTAGATAACTGGAACATTACAATATCACAGACTACCCCACTATCTGTGAAACTAGTGTCAAGTAAAGAGAAAACAGCAGATCTCATGACTAATCATTTTATACAACTTATTTTTAATGGCAATGTCAACAAAGGCAGTGGTAATAAATTAAGAACATATCTCAAGGTAAAATCAGTACCGTAATAGAAACTGAACCATACTTTAAATATCGACAAACCTTTAGCAGGCTCCGTTTAAGTAACCATAGTCTAATGATTGAAAAGGGTAGATACACTTCACTCGCTCCAGAGAATAGATACTGTCCATTCTGCCCAAACTGTGTTGAAGATGAGTTTCACTTTATTATACAATGTCACAAGTACTCGTCTAAGCGACAGTCTCTGTTCTCCTCAATTATAGACAAAGAGAGTGAGTTTCTTGCTCTGGGATATGTGGAAAAATTCTTATACATTTTTCGTAATGAGCTTCCTGTATTATGTAATATTATATGTCATCATATAGCAGAGTTCAACTGAATACGTGTTGCAGCTCTTCAGTAAAACAGTATATTGTAGACTGTAGTATATTGTAGACTGTAGTATATTGTAGACTGTAGTATATTGTAGTATATATTGTAGACTGTAGTATATTGTAGTATATTGTAGACTGTAGTATATTGTAGTATATACATGTATTGTAGACTGTAGTATATTGTAGTATATATTGTAGACTGTAGTATATTGTAGTATATATTGTAGACTGTAGTATATTGTAGTATATATTGTAGACTGTAGTATATTGTAGTATATATTGTAGACTGTAGTATATTGTAGTATATATTGTAGACTGTAGTATATTGTAGACTGTAGTATATTGTAGTATATATTGTAGACTAGTATATTGTAGTATATATTGTAGACTGTAGTATATTGTAGTATATATTGTAGACTGTAGTATATTGTAGACTGTAGTATATTGTAGTATATATTGTAGACTGTAGTATATTGTAGTATATATTGTAGACTGTAGTATATTGTAGACTAGTATATTGTAGTATATATTGTAGACTGTAGTATATTGTAGTATATTGTAGACTAGTATATTGTAGTATATATTGTAGACTGTAGTATATTGTAGTATATATTGTAGACTGTAGTATATTGTAGTATATATTGTAGACTGTAGTATATTGTAGTATATTGTAGACTAGTATATTGTAGTATATATTGTAGACTGTAGTATATTGTAGTATATATTGTAGACTGTAGTATATTGTAGTATATATTGTAGACTAGTATATTGTAGTATATATTGTAGACTGTAGTATATTGTAGTATATATTGTAGACTGTAGTATATTGTAGTATATATTGTAGACTGTAGTATATTGTAGTATATATTGTAGACTGTAGTATATTGTAGTATATATTGTAGACTGTAGTATATTGTAGTATATATTGTAGACTGTAGTATATTGTAGTATATTGTAGACTGTAGTATATTGTAGTATATATTGTAGTATATATTGTAGTATATATTTCCTGCTACATGGACATGTGTATGTACATACCCTTACAGAAATTTAAGGTTGCAGCATTAGCTCACATTGTATGTCTGTTGTTAGCTAACTTGGTTTAACTTGGTTAGCTGGCCACTAGCTTGCCTTGAGCTTGCCACTAGCTTGCCACTAGCTCACATTTGAAACATTGCAAGCTTGCAATTGGTGATTCTGCAACCTAGTGCAACTTTGCCGCAACCTTGCGCAACTTAGCTGCAACCTAGCGCAACTTAGCTGCAAGCTAGCAGACGATTACCTAACCTAATCAAACCTGCGAGCTAGCGCAAGCTTGCGGCTAGCTTGTATAACATTGCAGCCAGCTTGCGCTAGCTCATACCCGGCTTGCGCAAGCTCGCCAAACCAATGCATTTCCAGGCCTGCGAGCTCGCATGTTGGCCTGGAGTTGAATGTAGGCCTACATGTACCATGATTCATAACATTAAAGTACAGAACAGCATTTTTAAAATAATTTTTATATAAAAATGTTTAATTTTTATCTTACAAACCAAAAAAGTTTATCTTTACTATAATAATTAAAGATTCTGATCAGAAAAAGGCATACCTTTAGAAATTTGGCAATGGTCTGAATATCATGAGTTTAATTTAATTTTCTCTGGCATTTTGATCTCATTCTGTATCCCTGGTTGTATCATGCATGTCTGTTGATTGAAATTTCATCCAAGTATGTAAATTCTAGCTATGAAAATAGATAAATTAAAATATAAAAAAAGTTTTCAACAGATTTTCAAGGCAGATTTTCTGTCTGGGCCCATTTGTATTATATGGACATTAGTAACATTAGTATAGTACATGTGTGCATTACAAATGTGTTCTTGCTGCATTAATGAATTAATGAATAATCTGACATAGGCCTGCAGGCTGAATAAGTTACTTGTGAACAATATATCAGTCTGCACATACTTGATCCTGGATCCATTTTTTGTCTTCTCCAACTTCTTGACCTGAAGTACTTGCAAGTGTATACTGAGGTCAGTCTATAAAACTTGGCTTTTCCTGAGCTTCCACCAAAAACTACTCTGAAAGTAACCTACATGTATTTCTCCATGGTTCTGCCAGCTTGAATGTTGGTTTACTAAACTCATTGTAACTGAATGAAGCATGGAACTTAGAACTATCCATCATGTGCATTGGAAACTACACTAGTTTCAGTGGAGAGAAGAAAACCAAAGAGTCAAACTGAAAAGTGTCTTGACCTGTTGAAGACCAGTTGAACTCTGAATTTGAATGTTGGTCATCTGATATTATACCCTTGTTGGAAAGAGCTGGTTCCCATGGATACCAGTGGTCCCATGCTGGGCATTAAATGAAAACCATCTGCTATAAGTATGTACTTCCTGCCCTTGGTGTGAGCTTGCGCAAGCTCGCCAATTAGTTCAGTATATACTGTTGGTTGCCTAAAAATATGGTAATCTTGCTAGCTTGCCTGAAAATATTGCAGGCTTGCGCTAGCTTGCCATGCCAAGGTGCAAGCTCACAATCCTTGGCAGACCTATATTGTTAGCTTGCACAAGCTTGCTGCAGTCTTGTGTCAGCTTGCAGCGAGCCGGCACAAGCTTGCTGCAGTCTTACGCTAGCTTTCCGCAAGCTGGCGCAAGCTTGCTGGAGGCATGTTAGCTTAAGGTAAGCTTGTGTTAGCTAGTTGTTGTGTTAGCTAGTTGTTGTGTTAGCTAGTTGTTGTGTTAGCTAGTTGCAACCTTAAATTTCTGTAAGGGTATACAAGATATTCATAGGGTTAAAGTGTTCCATTCTATGTATTTGCTCCATCAGCTAGTCTTCATTCTAGTCCTATTATTCTGTTGATGAGTTATTGTGTTACAGTAATTTGTGCACTGCTCTATATTGGGTGTTTGGTACAATAAAGTGAAGTGAATTGAATTGAATTGAATTGACGACATTGTCACAGAAAAATGAATGGAAATTGCAGAAGGAACTAATCGTCCAATCACACAACTCGTTACTGGAGGTGCTTTGAAAGGGATATAACTCGTGATTGACATCGGTGCGGAAGGCAGGAGTTCCGATGGTATTCCATACACGACAAAAAGTGCACTCACGGAATAGTCGAGGAGGGACGTTATTCCATAGCAAAACGTTACTAAAATGTATTCGGAAATTAATCCCATCAGTATTGAATATTATTAGTATGTTTTAATTGTTATTACGGGTTTAACTTGGCAAATGAACTTTGTTGAGAAAACTTGGCATACACGCCCGAGGGCAGAGTTGAAGCACAAAAAAGTTTGCGCATGCTCAAAGTAACCTCCAGCCATTTTATGGAATTCTACAGTGACAGGTCCCGGTAACCATGCCTGGAAAATGTAGATTTAGTGATGCCTGGCTGAATAATAGGGTTTACTCCAGATGGATAGAGCGGGTCCGGTCTAAGCCCAGTGAAGCAGGGTGCTTTCTGTGTAAAAAATCATTTGATGTTTCCAACATGGGAGAGGCTGCATTGAAGAGCCACATGAAGTCCAAGAAGCACCAGTCAGCTGTTGAGCGTATGTATGTATTCACACATCATTTGGACCTGATTTATATCCGAAATCTTGCACTGAAAATCCAGACAATGGATAGTTAGATATTCTTATTATGCCCCCCCCCCCATAAGTAGAGGGAGGGCCATATAGCGGTCGCTTTGTCCGTCCGTCTGTCCGTCGTGCCGTCTGTCCGTCCGTCCGAATTTCTTGTCCGCGCGATATCTCGGTTAATAACTGATGGACAAGATTGAAACTTGCATGGAATGTGGCCTGTGCCTCATAGTTGTGCAGCGTAGACTTTTTTCCGAGTTCCGGTATAATTTTCAAGAGTTATGGCCCTTTTTCTGAAATCTCTGTGAATGGGACTTGTCCGGGCTGGTTCTTGGTTAATATTTTATGAACGAGTATGAAATTGCATGATATGTGGTCAGTGCCCCACAGTTGTGCAGCGTAAAGTTTCTCCCCGTTTCGCTTATATTTTCAAGAGTTATGGCCCTTTGTTCCTGAAATCTCCGTGAATTGGGACTTGTCCGGCCTGGATCTTGGTTAATATTGTATGGACAATTATGAAATTTGCAGGGTATGTGGTTTGTGCCCTGTAGTTGTGCAGCGTGAAGTTTCTCCGCGTTTCGCGTATATTTTCAAGAGTTATGGCCCTTTGTTCATCAAGTCTTTGTGAATTGGGACTTGTCAGGGCTGGATCAGTTATGGTTCCATCAGTTAACTCTTTGCCTACGGAATAAATATTCACAACTGGCTGGAATAAATTATGCAAAAATATTAATTCCCGCATATGGTTATAATAATGGCCCTAAAAATTTTCCATAGGTACCGCAGGTAGGGTAAACTATATATTTTTACGATCCTTATGCTTTGGGGATTCATATAAATAAAAACTTTTGATGGAAACCATTCTTGAATTGTTTGTTGTTGTTTTTTTTTCAAGTCGGGAGAAAAAAAATAATTGCCCCAAAAGAGTGAATTGGGTGCAAAATTCAAAATTCACGATCGCTTCATAATTTCACCACAATATACTCCCCAAAGAATCCCTCTTCCCACATATGTGTTGTAATCATAACCAGGTCACATTTTTGGATTTGGCGAAAGCCCTCAGCTGGGTGACCATATTGCATCTAAACATTGTATTATTACTTGTTGGTCGATACTTGGAATATGTATTATGCGAGGCATGCCAAAAAAAGTGACTGAAACAGAATTTTTATAATTAGCCAAATTAGGCCTCCACAGACCAATACAGAACAGAACAATGGCGGAGCAGTGTCAGAATAAAGCGGAAGGGTTTGGGGGGGGGGGGGCATACAATTGAGCAATCTCTGATTGCTTCCTTGCTGTGTTATTCTCGCGACTGAAACAGTTTGTAAGTTTATTTAGGCAGTTTGGCAAGGGTGAAGATATCCAGAATATCATTTTTGTCCCCCGCTTCTTAGTAGGGGGGGGGGGACTTAGAAACACCGGTGTCCGTAATTCCGTAAGATTTTCTTGTCCGGACAATAACTCATGAATGATTCAACCGATCAACTTCAAAATTGGGGTGTGTCTTGACATTGGCGAGAGGACGGTTGGGATTGTTTTTCAGCAATGTGCGTAATCCAATATGGCCGCCGTCAGCCATTTTGGATTATAAGCAGTTCGATCTTAGATTTTCTTGTCCGGACAATAACTCGTGAACGATTTAACCGATCAACTTCAAACTTGGAGTGTGCCTTGACATTGGTGAGAGGGCGGTTGGGATTGTTTTTCAGCAATGTGCGTAATCAAATATGGCCGCCGTCAGCCATATTGGATTATAAGCAATTGGATCTTAGATTTTCTTGTCCGGACAATAACTCGTGAACGATTTAACCGATCAACTTCAAACTTTGGGTGTGCCTTGACATTGGTGAAAGGACGGTTGGGATTGTTTTTCAGCAATGTGCGTAATGTAATATGGCCGCCGTCAGCCATATTGGATTATAAGCAGCTGGATCTTGTCCGGACAATAACTCGAGAACGATTCAACCGATCTACTTCATTTGTGGGGAGTGCCTTGACATTGTTGAGAGGAGGATTGGAATTGTTTTTCAAGGACCGTGTGCTTGATCCAATATGGCCACCATCAGCCATACTGGATTCATTGGATTTTAAGCAGTTTGATCTTGTCCGGACAATAACTGAAGTACGATTCAACTGATCTACTTCAAACTTGGGGAGTGCCTTGACCTTAGTGAGAGGACAGTCATGTATTATGTTTTATGGATGTGCATAATCCAATATGGGTGCCATCCGCTGTATTAGATTATGTTAAGCTCATCAGTGATATCTTCATTGTCAAATTATACTCTTATCAATGAAGTTATGGTGGATGAACTGGTGCTGCTAGCGGGGGACATGGACCTCTATGGTCGATTTTTTTCATAATTATATACAATATAATTATTCAGTGGCAAGTAGTTTATGTGAATACTTTGAAGGTTATTGGCAAATATAATGTTGTCGTAAATAGAAAAACTGGAACTTTCTAATCTTCATACCTTCACAAAACAGTTAATTGTTTTTTTCTGTTTTCCTATACAGAAATCCTCAACACAAACCGAACCATGTCTGATTTCTTACCAGAAGAACCCTCCGAAGCTGGTAGTGCGGCCAATCCGGTTTTAGCAACAACACGACGGCAAGATCCACCAAACATGACTCAGTATATTGGAACAAGTGACACAATCCGTGCGGAGGTAGTTTGGACAATGAAGGTCCTCGCAGCACACTATAGTTAAAAAAGTTGCGAGGATGTGGGTGATTTATTCAGACGGATGTTCCCAGACAGCAGAATTGCAGACAAGTTCACGTGTGGGGAGAAAAAATGAGCATACATGACTTGCTTCAGCATAGCACCGTATTTCCATCAGCTGTTATTAGACTCTGTGAAATCTATTAATGGCTATGTGCTGCTGTTTGATGAGTCAATGAAGAAAGCTACACAATCCAAACAGATGGACATACACTTGCATTTTTGGAAGGGGGACGGTGTAGTCACACGCTACCTGACTTCGCAGTTTGTCGGACATTCAACTGCTACGGACATGTTGGAGGAACTAACGGGCACTCTTCAAGCTAGTGGGATAGATAAGACGAAGATTTTCCAGCTCTCCATGGATGGTCCCAATGTCAACGTCAAACTACATGATCTCTTGGAAGAAGAAATTTTTGGCACGGATGGAGATTCTACTGGACTGGTAAATGTTGGCTCATGTGGAGTTCACACTGTCCACAATTCTTTCAAGGCTGGATGTACAGCCTCAGAATGGAACATCTCTGAAATTCTCTCTTCCATTGACTGGTTATTTGTTGATTCTCCAGCAAGGAGAAAAGATTTCCAGGAAATAACTGGCAGTAAAACCTTTCCGCTTAAATACTGCAAACATAGATGGCTAGAAAATGTGCCGGTAGTAGTTCGGGCCCAGGAAATATGGAAATCTGTTGTGACATACGTGAGAAAGGTACAGTCAGACCGGAAATACGCTGAGCCGACTTCAAAATCGTACAAAGCTATCAAAGCTGCTATTTCGGATCCACTCATTACTGCGAAGATGGCTGCATTTGAATCTATAGCCAAGAAACGAAGCTGATCAAAATTGACCTGACAGACAAAAACAAATGTCTAGATGTATCGAAAGTCGATGTAGGCTTTGTGGCCAATACCCATCTCAGAACCTTACTGGCCAGCAAGAAAATCAGCGATCAGCAGGTTTTTTTTATTTTTTTCTGTTTTCTTATCCCAATCTTGAAACTAATTTAATGCATGTTGAAGATAACAAACACAATATAGATATATGGTAATTCCCCTAATAATTCGATCACAGGAAGTGCCATATTTAAAGCTCATATCTGAAAATATTGTTTATATATGCAACTTTTCTTGTGCATTATCTTTTGAGATGTGGTACTAGTTCTACAGTTTGATAGCATCACAGTATCTTTGCCATTCTTTGTTTCTTAAATAATGGAGTGAAAAGTTGCACTTCCTGTGATTGAATTATTAGGGGAATTACCGTAAGCACATGTTTATTTCCAAATTATAAACATATTAAATCATTAAGGATGATTTGTAAGTTAAAAATTTCTATCCAAGGGAGATAATTTTGAAGATATTTTAGCCAAGGGAGACTATTACGGAGAGAATTTACTACATTCCCAATTAACTGTACAACTGCATTGTTCACACGAACCAATGTTAATTCTGCTGGTAACTGAATTCATTTTTCTCTCCCTCTTTCATCTGTTATAGGTCTACAACTTCAGAAGTGAATGCCAGGCTTTCCTCCAGGCAGTTGTCCAGAAAATGGTGGCAAAGACCCCAATAAATTATGCCTTCGCCAGAAACATGGTTGCCCTGGATCCCAACTCGATCATCAAAGACAAAGAAGAGTCTACAACAAAATTCAGAGGCATTCTGAATAAGCTGGTTCTGCTTAAGGGAATGAAAATGCAGCACTGTGATGATCTACTGCATCCATCAGTACAGCCTGAGTGAGTTTGTTGACAAGGCTGTGGGTGCGGAGAAGAAAGCCTTCAAGGAATTCAACTTCAAAATCGATCGACTGGACACATTCCTGTCCAGACATGTAGGTAGCCAAGAGGAATTATGGAAACTGTGGACAGTCTTCAAGATGCTGCTCGTGCTATCCCATGGCCAGGCCAGCATTGAGAGAGGGTTCTCTGTAAATCGTCAAATTCTTGTGGAAAACCTACAGGAGAGATCATTCATGGCACAAAGGGGTATCCTTGACCACATCTTGTCCATTGGTGGGGTGAAAACCTGCAAGTGAGTAAAGAGCTACTTGCAGCAGCTGCAAGTGGGCACCAAAAGTATACCTGGCATACTTAGAGGATCACCGGAAAGAGAAGGAAAAATCTGCCGGAGGTAAAAAACGCAAGGCCTTGAACGACCAGATTTCTGACCTAGAAGCAAAATCAAGGAAGCTTTCGGAAGATGCAACAGGGTTAGAATATGACGCAGATAAATTGGCAGAGAAGGCAGAAACGACCAGTAATTTGTTCTTCATCACGAAATCAGCTAAAACGAAGAGGCAGGAAATTCAGAAAGTGTGCGGGGAGATAGAGAAGCTTCAAAGGGAAGTCAAACTGACCTGACAATGACAATAGGTCGGAAAGACTGTGACTGAAGTCTGGTGCTAACATCGTTGTAGTCGAGTACTCCTTCTGTGACTTAACTGGATTAATATAGTGATACAGAAAACTTTGCAGATGATGTTTATTTTCTGTAACAATGGACATCTGTGCTGAGTAGACATGCTCAAGTTATGTCTGTAAATGAATGAAGTCTGGCTCCATTATTCTCATTATTCTAGCTCATAATTGAATTAGTACATTTTTTAATGATTTGTTTTTTAAACAATGGGCATTGATGCTGAGAGAACATTGTTACTCTCAAGACTGATTGCTTGAAGTCTCGACTTTGGCTGTTTATTCTAGTCAATCACTCGTAATTGAATAAATATATTTTTTTAATGATTTGTTCTACAAACAATGGGCATTGATGCGGAGAGGACATTATTACTCAAGACTGTGATTGCTTGAAGTCCGGCTGTTCATTCTAGTCATTCGCTCATAATTGAATTAATATATTTTTTTAATGATTTGTTTAAAAACAATGGACATTGATGCTTAGAGAACATTGTTACTCAAGACTGATTGTTGGAAGTCTGGCTGTTTATTCTAGTCAATCGCAGCGCTCCTAATTTAATATATATTTTTTTAGCTCATCATGTGCGCCAACAACTTTGCTGTCAATAAATTAATTTATTTTCCTAATTATTGAAATCAACTGGTCTTCCTCCACTATCTATGAACGAATTATCAAAGGCAATACCATTCACACCATCATGGCCAGTTTTTATCATCCACGCTCAGGAGGCAGAATGGGCAGGGGAGACTACTCTGCGGATTGCAATGGTAAAACGTTACAGATGGGCCATCTCAATGAACTTACATGTACACTCCGGGATCACACGGCTCCAGGAGTCGTTCGGCTCTATCCGACAATAAAACAACCTTTCCCAGCTCTCTGCCCATTTGTTTTATCAAATTCGGCAAATTTGATTGCCGTGAAGAGCTCATCCGTTTGCAATCAGTCTTCAAACATCGACGGTCGGTTGTCGGAATTCTCCGCCATTATCTTTGTACGTGTCATGTGATCAGCAACGTATCGTGCGCACGTGACCGGCCGTATGAAGATAATGGCGGAGAATTCAACCGACCGTTGATGTTTGAAGACTGATTGCAGACGAATGAGCTCTTCACAGCAATCAAACTCTTTGCTGAATTTGATAAAACAAATGGGCAGAGAGCTGGGAGAGGTTGTTTTATTGCCGGATAGAGCCGAACGACTCCTGGAGCCGTGTGATCCCGGAGTGTACATGTAAGTTCATTGAGAGGCATCATGGCATAGTAGGAACGAACGAAGCCATGTCAACTTGGCTAATTATGATCATGATGATCAAATTATCATAAATATGATACAAATCAAACAATTGCACTGAATATGCATGAAGCAGAATTTATTGAACATTCAGTCATACATGATCTGTGTGAGTTACAAAGTGTAGGTTGATGCATAAAATTATAAATGGATGATACGTTTAGGTATCAAAACCTGAACGCCACAGGTAGAATCATCTGTCATATAGCATAATACAGAAATCGTTTTCTTCAATTTTTATACGCCCGCCAAAAGGCGGACGTATTATGTGATGGCAGTTTCCGTCCGTCTGTCCGTCCGTCCGTCTGTCCGTCCGTCCGTCCGTCCCCCGTGTCCGGTCTATATCTGGGACAGTTTTCTATCTACAGTTCTAATTTTTGGTGAGTGGATACCCTACGGGGAGACGATGTGTCGCGTACCAAAATGAAGGTCAAGGTCAGAGGTCACTGGCCTAAAAAACAGGAAATCACTGAAGTGTTCGTGTCCGGTCTACATCTGTGAACGTTTTCTATCGACAGTTGCAATTTTTTGTGAGTGGATACGCTACGTGGAGACGATGTGTCGCGTACCAAAATTGAGGTCGATGTCAGAGGTCAAAGGTCACTGTTGCCTAAAATCAGGAAATCATTGATCATTGACAGTTTTCTATCTACAGTTCTAATTTTTGGTGAGTGAATGCCCAAGGGGGGAATGATGTGTTGCATACCAAATGTAGGTCGAGGTCGGAGGTCAAAGGTCAGAGAGACCGAAAAATCAGGAAATAATTTAAAATTTCTAATTTTTTGTGAGTGGATTCAGTAGGGGGAAATGAAGTGTCGCATACCAAAATATAGGTCAAGGTCAAAGGTCACTGACCCAAAAATCAGGAAATAATTCAAAATAACATTTTTTTGTGTCAGTAGATACATTAGGGGGACACGATGTGTCACATACCAAAATGTAGTTCAAGGTCAAAGGTCACTGTGACCCAAAATCGTGAAATTGTTAAAAATAATGATTTTTTGTGTCCATTGAGAAATTATTGGGAGATGGTTTGTCATGTACCAAAATTTAGGTCAAGGTCAATAGTCAAGGTCACTGACCCCAGAATCAAGAAATCTTCGAAAATAATTTTTTTTGTCAGTAGATACATTAGGGGGACATGATGTGTGACGTACCAAAATGTAGGTGAAGGTCGAACGTCAAGGTCACTGACCCCCAAAATCATGAAATTCATAAAAATCATGATTTTTTGTGCTCATTGATACATTGACCAGACGATGTGTCGTGTACCAAAAGGCCAAAGGTCAAAGTCACTGTGACTCCAAAATCAGGAAATCATTGAGTCACATTTTCATATGCCTGTCGAAGACGAGGTCATGTAATGCGATGTTTCTTTCTGTCCATTCATCCATTAACATTTGTTGTCCATGCGATATCTCTAGTTTCAAGGTATGGAATGGTATCAAATACCTTACTCGCATGGTGAAGAGGAGCCATACCTAAGACTTGAAAAATGGAACTTGTTGCTCCCTCGCTTACGCTCAGCATTAAGAGGATAGAACAAGGACTGGTTCGCTCGGTGTCAGTATAATGTGACTGAGTGGGGTGTCCTGTCTGCCTACGGCATGATATTTCAGTGGGACAGCACTATAAAATGGCAGCATTAGATCTGCTCTGTTACAAGTAGGTTCTCCTGCCCCTCCCCCTCCCCTCCCTTCCCTTCCCCGTCGTGATATAGCTGAATTTTTTTTTAAAGTGACGTTAAACCCTATTCACTCATTCACTCAATTTATCAAAGGTCAAGGTCACAGTCCCTCAAAACTGAATCAAGTTTAGCTGACTATATGTGTTAGGTTTGAATATTCAGAGTTCTCTCCCCTACATGTATACAGCATTTGTCCTGTGGTGTTGTCTCCCATGTTTGAAACAGCTACATTTAGTTATTACTGTTGTGAAATAAAAACCATACATTTACTAATTTAATGGGAAGAGGGGTCCTTTATGAACTTCATCCCTGTTTATCAACTCAAGAACAATAGTTTACTTCATCACTTTCTTCTTCCTTCATGAAAAATTCTCTCGTCTGAAAGAAATCCGTTTGCAGGAAAACTACTATTTTCTTGTGTTTGACTATTGTCGATTTCAGTGTTGGATATGTGACCTCTCGGTTCTTGCTCCACGGTCAACTAGTTTCCAAGAGTTAAGCTCATTTTAGTTTATCATTCAATTTTAGATGTGATATATGTTACATTCTCAGAAGCACAAAATTGCAGACCTTTCTCTGGATTGCTAGCTACCAATTGGAATCAAGGCTATTAAGCAACCTTGAAATTTGGACCAATGTAATTCCAGATATACCGGCGTATATTGAAGCCCCTTGGGCTCTTGTTAACCATGCAATGTTTAACACCTGGTTCTCCGCTCCGCCCTGAAACTCCATTCTAGATAACACCCTGGTTGCAAATGGTAAGTTTTCCAAGGAAGTCTGTCTGTTTTTAATTTAGATGGCACTTTCAATTTAATAAAATTATGCGCGCCAGATCGTTGCATCGAGTTTGATGTACAACATAAGGCCAGATTTTTTTTTTCTCTTGGTTTACGGATCCGCCGACCCCAAAAAACGGGTTTACTGAAAAAAAAAAAAAAAATCCAAATGGTCCTTTTTTTTTCTCCGCCGATTCGATTTCCCCGTCAATGAAAAAAAAATTGTTGCAGTGTGCCTTTTTAGACTTCGAGAAAGCATTTCATTCTGTTTGGCGTGCAGGCCTGTGGGGAAAATTAATCGAAAATGGTCTTGATGGAAAAATAGTAGAGTCATTGTAAATATGTATCAGGGGATTAAGTCCTGTGTCATCAAGGATGATGAGCGATCTGTTTTTTTCTCATACACACGTGGAATTCGACAAGGAGAAAATCTTTCCCCCTAATTCCTTTTTGCTCTGTATCTGAATGATCTAGAAATTTTTTTAGTGAACTCTGGTGCAAAATTTGTCGAGGTATTCAATGATCCTGTACTTCAAGGAGAGTTGAATTCTTACTTAACTTAAAACTGCTAATATTGTTGTTTGCGGATGATACTGTTTTAATGGCTTCTTCAGCTGAAGATCTGCAAAAGGCTTTGGATGGCTTCGCAGAGTATTGCTTAGTATGGAAGCTGAATGTCAACTGCAGCAAGTCGAAAATACTTATATTTAGTAAAAGACGAGTTGACCCAACAAAATTTCAGTTCAGGATAAATGTGTTACTGAAACGGTCGACAATTACAAATACCTTGGTGCTGTTCTTCTACAATGGAAATTTTTTTCGGTGTAGGCGCTATTTATATGATCAAGCTAGAAAAGCCATGTTTGGTGTTATTAAAAAAAGTAGACTCCTATATCTCCCATTTGATGTGCAGTTAGATTTGTTCGACAAAATGGTCATTCCAGTGTTATTATTTGGATGCGAGGTATGGGGTTTTGAAAATCTAGATATAGTAGAAGACTCCAACTTCAGTATTGTAAATTCATCCTGGGACGAGTATTCGTCCCATATTCATCTTAAGACTTAACAAAAGTACAGCTAGCGCATTAGTCTATGGTGAAACTGGTCGTTACCCTTTATCTATCAAAATAAAACTGCGTATGGTTAAATTTTGGGGAAAGTTATTAATGTGTTCCTCTGACAAATACTCGAGCCTTGTGTATAGATTTCTTTTTCGCCTTCATAGATCAGGGAGGTTTGCTTCGAAATGGATTTCCTATGTCGAAAATATATTTACTGCATGTGGTTTCAATTATATATGGGATAATCAAACGTTTTTAAGTATTGATTGGTTGAACACTGTTGTCAGGTTGAAATTAGAAGACCAGTATTTACAGAGTTGGCGTGCAGCTATGGAAGATGGTAGTCAATTCATTTTTTACAAAGAATTCAAGCAGTCAATTGATTTAGAAAGATATCTTGTGTGTTTGTCGACCAACAAAGCGTTGTCATTGTGTAAGTTCAGATGTAATAATCACAAACTGCCGGTTGTAAGAGGCAGGTATACAGATGTCCCGAGAGAGGAACGTATTTGTAGATATTGTGATTTAGCATCTATTGGTGATGAGTATGCTACCACTTTTTACTTGTGTGTCCTTTCTTCCAAGATTTAAGAAAAGATTTTATTCCTGCTAAATTTTGGGCCAGACCATCAGTAAACAAGTTTATTTCCATGATGGCTAACCAAACTGCCAGTGTGCAGAATAAAATAGCTACATTTGTACAAAGAGGGATCAAACGTATTGTTTACTTTTAGTAGAAATACCTCCCATATTGATTACTATACAGGGGCGTCGGAAGCGGGGGGGCCGTGCCCCCCCAGATGAAAACCAGGGGGGCACAAGTATGTTTGTGCCCCCCCCAGATTTTGTACAGTTTGATGATAATAAATTTAAATCAGATATTCATGCAATTCATAATTGGTACTTCTGACTGATTCAGATCGAATTTGCACTGCTGGAAATTTGGACGAGTTATTTATTTGACGGAAATGAAGACGGATTAATATTCCTGTGTGTGTGTTAGCAGTTTTTTATTATTTTTTTTTACCAAACTAGTATTGAAACAGTTGAAATATCTGAGAAAATATATGCGTATTATTTGTCGGAAATCGCTCAAAACGCCCCAACGGCCGTCTAGAACCCCGGAGCTTCCTGGAAATTTGGACGAGCCGTTTATGTGACGGAAATGAAGACGGAATAATATTCCTGTGTGTTAGCAGTTTTTTATTAATTTTTTTTTTTTACCAAACTAGTATTAAAACAGTTGAATATCTGAGAAAATATATGCGTTTTATTTCTCGGAAATCGGTCAAAACGCTCCTACGGCCGTCTAGAACCCAGGAGCTGGACCCTCGCCTAAAGTGCTGGGATAGTGCCCCCCCAAGTCAGAACTATCTTCCGACGCCACTGCTATATTATTATAGTTCCGTTTTACTGTATTGCATATCATTATAATCTGATCTGTTGTACTCTTATCTGCTGTTTTCTCCAAAATGTTTTGATTCTGAGAAAGTCGCCATTTGATTATGATTGTATTGTATATTAGATTCTCATACCATTATATGCTTGGTTCTGAGAATAAACTTCAATTCAATTCAATTCAAAAATTCTGTGATGAACTGGGAACCAGCTCTCCGCGAGGGAAGACAACTCTTCCGCCACTTGGCGGCGCTAGCCTAAATACTCCCCGCAAAGTGTTGTAATCGCCATTCTATGCACAAATGTATAGCTTTCTGGGCATTCCCTTGCTTGGAGAGTGCCTTATGGCGGGAGCTAATGGAATTTTCCTGCATTTGTCGAAAGACAACGGGAGTGACACTTTTCATCGGTTTGTCAGAGCCAATCCAGATAAAACGATCGGAAATATCATAGCCGAACACTGCGACAGTTTGATGGTAACGGAGATCATGACGTCTCAAACTGCCAATTTCGGAGACAGAAGCGAAGATTCTGGAGTCGTTTGGCACGCAGTATGTGCTTGTGCCAGCCCACAAGAAGACTGAGAAACTATATACCGGTACGTCCACGGCCAGCAACACATTCGATATTCTTATGTGTGCACAGAAGCGATACGATCATCTCCCGAAGTCCATATTTGTAAAGATAAAAAACTTATCACAGCGGAATGTTATCAAAACGATCAAATATTCGAGTATATATTTTGCCTCAATTGAATTTTCAATGATAAACCGGTAGACTAAAAGTTTTCTACTCGAATTTTTCGAAACCTGTTCAATCATCACCAGTAATATGTGATATGAATTTCATTATTCAAGACATTTTTAAAGTTGCATATACAAATTTATACAAGGCTAGTTCAGTTTTATGATTTTTAACCTTAACCCTCGGGCATAGGGATATTGTCTTTGTTAAGTACGTCTGTTACCTTTCTATAATATTAGCCTGCCCGGACGGGTTTAAGTAATCTGTTCTTGGTGTTAAGTCACAATTTTTCAATGCAGGGATATTGTCATGGTCATTTTCGTCCGTCGACCTGTCTTGATGGTCTGTGCCTATGGCAGGTGTTAAAAAAAATATATTGAATGGTGTCCAACCTTTTAACCCTTCTTTATCACATGGATCATCACCAGTGTAACGTTCACGAATAAAATAAGAGAAAGATCCCGTCCAACAGTTCACTTTCCATCTCGTTTTCTTGTTTTATGGGTTAACAATGCAAGCTTTTATCACTGATCAGACATTCAGCAGGCAGCTGTCTTGCATACTAGACACCGGACACGATTTTACTTCAACATTTAAAAATCCAATTTTGTTGTGCTAATTTTTTATTATGAAGATTTTTTTTGTTCCGACCGACTGACCCAAATTTTTAGGGCCTTCAATCCGTAAACCAAGAATTAAAAAAAAAGTGGCCTAAATATTGATTTAAAATATCCTACTATGCGGAATTTTAATGATTAAAAAACATGTAGAAAAAACTCCAAAGGCGTTATTTAATGGCATGGCGAGGTTAGAGACATAAAAGGAAGGGTATATATATATACAGTGGCGTCGGAAGATAGTTTTGACTGGGGGGGCACTATCCCAGCACTTTAGGTGAGGGTCCGGGGTTCTAGACAGCCGTAGGAGCGTTTTGAGCGATTTCCGAGAAATAAAACGCATATATTTTCTCAGATATTTCAACTGTTTTAATACTAGTTTGGTAAATCTGGGGGGGGGCACAAACATACTTGTGCCCCCCCTGGTTTTCATCTGGGGGGGCACGTGCCCCCCCGGCCCCCCCGCTTCCGACGCCCCTGATATATATACGGACCGACCAACAAACTTAATTTAATAATAATAAAATCTCAACGACCCTATCTATAAAAAATATAAAACTGTGTTAAAAAGGCCAATATAGTACGTGCATATTTTGTTTAACCTAAAATAAACTCATCATATAAATTTAGTTATGAGTAGGTGGTGAGATTTGATATAATATCTATACTCATCCTGGTGAACACCGTGAAATATGCTGGGGTTAGGACCTGGAAAATGGGGTAAAAGTCATGGAAAAAGCCATGGAATTTCAGGTGCTCAAAAGTGTACAAACCCTGTGCCCACTTTTTATACGCCCGCCAAAAAGGCGGACGTATTATGTGATGGCGGTTTCCGTCCGTCTGTCCGGTTCTAGTGTCCGGTCTATATGATATCTGGGACAGTTTCCTATCTACAGTTCCAAGTTTTGGTGAGTGGATCCGATACCCTACGGGTAGACGATGTCTCACGTACCAAAATGAAGGTTGAGGTCAGAGGTCAAAGGTCACTGGCCTAAAAAACAGGAAATAACTGAAGTGCTCGTGTCTGGTCTATATCTGTGAACGTTTTCTATCCACAGTTGCAATTTTTTGTGAGTGGATACGCTAGGTGGAGACGATGTGTCGCGTACCAAAGTTGAGGTCGAGGTCAGAGGTCAAAGGTCACAGTTGCCTAAAATCCAATCTAGCCCCAGAACTCACTTTAGCTGCGAAAACTGACCTCTGGCCTAGTGGATTTCTGGGAGCAGAAACGGAAACGTCGCACTTGTTTGTTTACTTTCTTATTTATTCTACTTTTTACATGTTTTGTACTCTGTCCCAAATGGGATGCTCAGTGCAATAAAGAATCTTATCTTATCATGCACACAATTAATTTTCGGCGGAACCAATCTCGCATTCGTCTATTTCCGTATTGGCGGAAATTAGCCCAGTTGCTGAGTTCTGGTGATAGATTGCTATTATTCAACTAAACATAGAAATAGTTTTGTATAATTTGAATGAGTTATGTTCGTTTGGTTAAAATTAACTGAATTTCACAATAAAATGCACCCGGATCTCTCGATTATCAAAGGCACTATTTCTTAGCCGGCTCACTGCGTGATCGTCATACGCTCCCCACCAGTGGGGATTTGTGCGTTCTATGTGAGAGGCTTGTTCCGCCAATACGGAAATAGCCGAACGTGAGATTGCCTAAAATCAGGAAATCATTGATCATTGGCAGTTTTCTATCTACAGTTCTAATTTTTGGTGAGATCGATGCCCTTGGGGGGAATGATGTGTTGCATCCCAAATGTAGGTAGAGGTCAAAGGTCAGTGTGACTGAAAAATCAGGAAATCATTAATACTTTCTAATTTTTGTGAGTGGATTCAATAGGAGGAAATGAAGTGTCACATACTAAAAAATAGGTCAAAGGTCAAAGGTCACTGACCCCAAAATCAGGAAATTGTTAAAAATAACATATTTTTGTGTCAGTAGGTACATCCGGGGGACACGATGCATCACCTACCAAAATGTAGGTCAAGGTCAAGGTCACTGTGACCCCAAAAACGTGAAATTGTTAAAAATGATGATTTTTTTAGTACATTGAGAAATTATGGGGAGCCGTTTTGTCATGTACCAAAATTTAGATCCAGGTGAAAGTCAAGGTCACTGTGACCCCAGAATCTCGGTCAAAGGCCCGTGTGACCTAAAAATCAGGAAATCATTAAAATATACAAATTTATTGTGAGTGGATTCAATAGGGGGAAATGAAGTGTCGCATTCCAAAAATTAGGTCAATGTCAAAGGTCACTGTGACCCCAACAGCAAGAAATTATTAAAAATAACATTTTTTGTGTCAGTAGCTACATTAGGGGGACACGATGTGTCACATACCAAAATGTAGGTCAAAGGTCAAGGTCACTGTGACCCCAAAATAGTGAAATTACGGGGAGACGGTTTGTCATGTACCAAAATTTAAGTCAAGGTCAATAGTCAAGGTCACTGTGACCTCAGAATCAAGAAATCTTTAAAAATTATTATTTTTTGTATCAGTAGATACATTACGGGGACATGATGTGACACATACCAAAATGTAGGTCAAGGCCGAACATCAAGCTCGCTGTGACCCCCAAAATCATGAAATTCATAAAAATCAGACTTTTTTTAATCCATTGATACATTGAGGGAAGACGATGTGTCGTGTACCAAAATTTAGGTCAGGTCAAATGTCAAAAATGTCAAATGCGTTCTGTCCATTCATCCATTAACACTTGCTGTCCATGTGATATCTCTAGTTTCAAGGTATGATTGGTACCAAACTTTGAGTATACCTTACTCGCATGGCAAAGAGGAGTCGTACATTTTGAGATCAATCATGTATATGGCATTTGTCCTGTGGAGTTTAAAACAGCTACATTTAGTTAAACTGTTGTGACATAAAAACTATACATTTACTAATTCAATGGGGAGAGGGGTCATCCATGAACTTCATCGGTTTCAGTGTGGGATATATGTGAGCTCTAGTCTCTTGCTTCAGGGTCAGCTAGTTACCAAGAGTTAAGCCCATTTTAGTTTATCATTCAATATAAGATGTGATATATGTTACATTCTCAGAAGCACAAAATTATAGACCTTTCTCTGGATTGCTTTGTTTTTGGAGATGAAAACAACCAAGGCTGGAAGGCAGCACGGGGTGTACTCTTGAGGTGTATAGAAAGCCTCTATAGAAAGCCTGGGAACCACCCTGTTCAGATGCTTGTCTCAATGCATTCATCAAGAAAGTACGCCTTGATCTTATGCACTCGAAACAAACTCGCCTGTTTTCGAGCAATATTACCCCTGACGAAGCTCTGGCTCTAGCAAACCTACAAGCGAACCCCCACATCGTCATCAAAAAAGCCGACAAGGGATCGGCCGTTGTAATGCTCAACACTAAGGACTATATCTCTGAAGCCAACCGACAATTGTCGGACACGGACTTCTACGTCAAAACTGACGATAACAGAACTGATCACCACACCAATCTGATCAACTGTGAACTACAAAAACTTCTCAACAAAGATGAAATTGACACTAAAGTTTACAATGGACTTTACGTACAAAAAGCTAGAACCTCCAAATTCTACCTTTTACCTAAAATTCACAAAAATAGGGACCCAGGCAAAGTCCCAGGCAGACCCATTATTAGCGGGAATGGCTGCCCCACTGAGAAAATCAGCAGTTTCGTGGACGAACACATCAAACCACTAGTCAAATTGGTACCGTCCTACATCAAGGACACCACTGACTTCATATGTAAGGTTGAAGCACTACATCCGCTCCCAGAATCCTTCTTTCTGGTCACTATGGATGTCACTTCACTCTACACCAATATCCCCAACCACGAAGGTCTAGTTTCGGTCGCCAAAAGTCTCACACGACATCGACCTCCCTCAAAAATCTCCTATTCCAGTTTGCTCTCACTTCTCAAACTGGTTCTTCATTGCAACAACTTTAGTTTCAATGGGCAGAATTACCTCCAAGTTGGTGGTACTGCCATGGGCACGCGAGTAGCACCGTCTTATGCCAATCTCTTCATGGGAGTTTTGGAGAATAGGCTACTACCGCTCTCACCACTCCAACCTCTGGCTTACTTCAGGTTCATTGACGATATCTTTATGATTTGGCCACACAGTGAACAATCATTAGTGCAATTCATCAACTATATGAATGATGCACATCCGACCATCAAATTCACAGCGGATTACTCACGTGAATCCGTCTGTTTCCTAGACACACATGTCATTTTCGATCCCCAACAACACCGGATCAAATTTGACCTCTATACCAAACCCACTGACACACATAGCTATCTTCACTACACTAGTGATCACCCTTCCAACTGCAAGAAGGCCGGACCTTTTGGTCAGTTCCTACGCATTCGTAGGATATGCTCCGATCCACCAGACTTCCTCAAACACGCGGAAGCCATGATCCGTTTCTACACGATTCGGGGCTACCCTGAAAATGTTCTCTTGGATAGCCGCGATCGGGCACTCCAGCAGGATAGACACAGCCTTCTTCACCCGACGTCCACCCGGACAACAAGTGTCGCCCGCACGCCACTCATTCTTCCTTACAGTCAGTACGCCCATCGAATCCACAAGTTGGTTCGCAATGAATGGCCGATTCTGCAGGCCTCAGAAGCCTGCAGAAATGTCTTTGGGGAACCACCTCTACTAGCTTTTCGTCGAAACAACAACCTGAAAGACACCCTTGTCAGAGCCAAGATTTCGTACCCTCCACTTCAGAGGGGCGTCAGCGGCATGAGTTATGCAAACATGATAACTCCCTGCACCTACCGAAATTGCGCCTTTTGCCCCACTTTGATAAAAGAACGTTTTTTCACCAGCAGCCACACTGGCTTACGCTATCGAGCCAACCTCTTGGCTAATTGCTGCACTCAGAATGTGATCTACCTCATTACGTGCACCCTTTGCTCCAAACAATATGTTGGAGAAACAAAACGCACGTTCCACGAGCGTATCCGTGAACATCTCAATGATACACGGAAACGCAGTGACAATCCGGCACCACGACATTTCTGGTCCCGAGGACACTCTGTCAATCACATCAGTTACCAAATTATTGAAGTACTGAAGACAGATCCGTCGCTTGAATCCAGCACCACTTTGCGTCGGCAACGTGAAGTTTATTGGATCTACCAGCTGCACACCAAAGCTCCAGTCGGCTTAAATGAAAAGGAGTAAACACACTTCGTTTTTTCTCTCTTTACCCTTTCTCTGGATTGCTAGCTACCAATTGGAATCAAGGCTATTAAACAACCTTGAAATTTGGATCAATGTAATTCCAGATATACGGGTGTATAATTGAAGCCCCTTGGGCTCTTGTTGAGACTGCAACGTTAGAAGTCCTATCTTAGATAGCATCAGTCCAGCATTTAACGTGATCGATATAGAGTCCAGCCCCCTCCTCCCCCCCCCCAAACTTTCGTGCTCCGACGCCCCTGTGAAAAGGAAAAATGTGAAAGAAAGAGTATATACAGAATCAAAGCTTCTAGCTGCACTTTGCATGTCATGCAATAATGAAAAATACCTTCTGAAAGCACATAGAATTTTTGTTTTTATAATATACTTTTTAATTTACATTGTTTATTTAAGAGAGGCATCATTTTGCATTCAAGATTTGTCTGATGATTTTATTCATTATGAATGATGTTGGTCACCAAATATGCATACATTATTGGTTATAAACCACGATTAATGATTTTAACAAAGACACCCTATAAATAATGCTTCTTGAATCTCAAGTCTTTTTACGATAAATTTGCATTTCTTAAACAAAAGCAAATTACGATAAGTTACAAGTATTCTTTAGCTATTTACTAGGTTATTTGAAGTACCGGTATCTTGATTGATGATCAGGTTACCGCGAAGGCTGACCGAGGTTGTTCGAATTCAACCTGTAAAAGGTGAGACCGATCCCAGTTTTCGACGGTCGACATTTCGCATGGTACATTTGAGCATATTTTGTTTACAAATTCTCATACTGTAAGACATGAATATGCTATGAAAACTTACCTGAAGTTATTAATTGATAAGCTGCTGATGCACAATGATGATGGCGAGAGGTGTGGTAGATGAATGACAGGACGTACGTCGAGATTGCTTGCCTGCCGCACACTTGAGAACATGCAGATGATCCAATATATGGCAGCGATGGTACACTGGAAAATACTTCGTTGCCGATCGCAGGGCTTCGTGTTAGCAAATCGCACGCGAGCTAAAAATAGCTCACGTAAAACCTACAAGGAGAACTGCTGCGTGAGCTAAAAATCACTCTCGCCAAAAGGCTTACGAGAGTGAAACTACATTTGACAGTTCCCTAGTTCGACGACTCTCCACCTTAAGTGCAGGGTCCTGATTTGCTACAGAGGTCAGATGTGGCATGCAATTTAGCACAGATTAATCAGAAGAACTACATTCCAATTCCAATAAACATTTTATTCAGCAAGTGTAAAATTAATAATCAACTGACCACGGCTCGATATATGTCTCATAACACTGTGTTTCGTAACAAATGTCGTCCCAGTGATGCATCGCTGAACATCCTTTTTGATTTGGCCCTTGAATCCCGAGTCCTTCATGATTTCCTCGCTGTGCTTGGCACACAGAGTACACCAAATGTCGGCTACCTTCCCATCTGCCGTCGGATGGCACCGAATCCGGCCCCCAGTGTTCCATTTATTCATGTATTGAACGTTGAAACAGCAACTGTTGTTTGTTCGGCCATTTTGTGTCGACCTCGTTTTCACAAAGGCTGCACATAATAACGCATAATATGATTGGTCAGACAAGTCACGTTAAGCCAATCAATGAGGTTGTATTAGCGACACAAAATCTGGTGCACTTCGCCTATTTCATCAGCATGGTATTCTTTCCGGTAGAAACAACACCACCACCACTGGCAATTTTGCTCCCTGGTGTGTTATTTATCGAGGATTTTTAAGCCATCCCACTGAGAAGTAAAATAAATATTTATGCGCGTGATAAATAGTGTACGCAGAGATAATTTTACGTGCGGGTGCGCGATCGCGCGCGTCAAACACGAAGCCCTGGATTGGTTTGAAAGACGAGGCAATCTTCGATATAAATTATTTTCATTTGAGATTCATTGGCATATCAAAATGTGTTTGTATATTACCAATTTATATCAGGGTTATACTATATTATTAAGTCACGCATACATAATACATCATTTGCGTCGGTAGTACGTGGTGCTGGTGAATGTTGGGCAAACGTCGGATAGGAGTCGGAAAGACACCGTCAACTCCACAACGTTGTAAAACTGACTATGCATACTTGTCAATTTGCCAATGTCGGTACAACGTTGGCAAACAGACGCCGATATTCCCGACGCAATACCAACATTGACAAATAGTCGGCATTCCTATGGCGACAGTACTGACCATTGCCGACGTTGATCCGACATCGTTCTGCTAGCTGGGTACTGCGTGGATCTTTATCAAATTTGGTACACAGGTTCCCCTTGGGGTCTAGTTGTGCAAGATACCTTTTCTGGTCCGATTCGTAAATCCAATATGGCCTCAAGGCAGCCATCTTGGATTTCCCCATGAAACCTTATCGCGATTTCTCAGGAAGTACTGCGTGAATCTTTGTCAGATTTAGTACACAGGTTCCCCCTGGGGTCTAGTTGTGCAAGAAACCTTTTTTGTTCGATTCGAAAAATCCAACATGGCCACCAGGCAGCCATATTGGATTTTCCGATGAAACTTTATCGTCATTTCTCAGGAAATACTGCATGGATCTTTCTCAAATTTGATACACAGGTTCCCCTTGGGGCCTAGTTGTGCAAGATACCTTTCCTGGTCCGATTTGAAAATCCAGTATGGCCACCAGGCAGCCATCTTGGATTTTCCCATGAAACTTTATCGTCATTTCTCAGGAACTATTGCATGGATCTTACTCAAATTTGGTACACAGGTTACCCTTAGGGTCTCGATATGCAAGATGCCTTTTTTCGTTCTTAATCGAAAATGCAATATGGTCAACAGGTGGCCATCTTAGACTTCCCCATGAAATTTTGTTATCGTGATTTCTCAGGAAGTACTTCCTGGATCTTTCTAAAATTTGATACACAGGTTCCCCTTGTGGTCCAGTTGTGCAAGATACCTTTTCTGGTCCGATTCCAAAATCCAATATGTCTATCAGGCGGCCATCTTGGATTTCCCCATGAAACTTTGTTATTGCAATTTCTCAGGAACTACTGGATGGATTTTTGTTAAATTTGGTACACAGGTTCTCGTCTAGTTGTGCAAGATACCTTTTCTGGTCCAATTCGAAAATCCAATATGGCCAACAGGCGGCCATCTTGGATTTTCCAATGCAACTTTGTTATCATGATTTCTCGGTCCGAATCAAAAATTCAATATGGCCACAAGGCAGCCATCTTGAAATTCCCCTTGAAATATTGGTATCGTGAATTCTCAGGAAATATTTCATGGGTCCTAGTAGTGCAACAAAACTTTTTTTGGTACGATTCGAAAATCCAATTAATACGGTATTCTCAAGTTGTGACGTTGCATCACAAGAGTCGGCGGATCAAACGGTGGGGCATATTCTATATATGGACTATAGAGAATATCCATACCTTCACCTTCCATATCAAGGAGTTCAAATAATTCGGAATTGAAATGTATTTCTTCAAATTTTTAATCAGTTTTCTTTAGTCCATGCAGTAGCAAGTGAACTGCCCCACGCTTTCGTCTGCCGGCGGTTCGGCTACATGAATGGACGTCACTCTTGTGGCTCAACGTCACAACTCGACAACTGTAGACTATTGCATGTTTCGATGCAAGGGAGATAATCTGGATTCAGGCACTTTCGAAGTTTCAACATTACTGCACGGACCGGATCCCTTCTGTATTAAGTATTGTACCATCTTGCTATTTTCGAGCATAGTATCTTAAAAGAGATCTCTCAAACTAGCCCAGTAAACAGAACAGAATTAGCATTCGTTCCTAATTATATAATCTTAAGTATGTTTCATAGCTCATGCCAAAGTGTCAAAGAGATTGGTCTTCGCTTCCAGGACCCAATGATGACACGTGCAAAAAATAAATAAAACAAATACTACAAAACAGAGTCGAAGGATCCTCCGCACATGTACATTCACTTTCAGACTAACTTTGATCATTTCTCTTGTATTATAAAACAACCGACATAAGAACAGTTTCTAGAAATCTGGAAACTCCTGAAACTTAGATTATATCTTGGTGTTTTTCAGTGTTCCTTTTTCGATCTTTTTCGCTCAGATTCGAAATTCTGTAAACAAAATTACAAATCAATCATTTGTTCTTAGTAACAATGAACAAAAAGATCCTCTAGTCGTTAGCTTACAATTATCGGACAATGGTGGGCGCCAAGATCCTTCAGGATCTCTCGTATTACAGAGTAAACTGCAAATAAAGCATGGTATTCTATGGTGGTCTGTTGCAATCATATTTAGGTCCGTCACAGTGCCTTAATACATGTATTTCAAACTGTGTATGCACTTTATACTTCGAGTTTCAACACAGACTCACTGTTCCAGTGTGTATGTTTCACCAAAATCGGGGAAATGAAATGCAAGATTCAAATTAACTTGCAGGGATTCATAGAAATCCAAAATTTTGCCACCGGATACTGAAATTTCTGTGTATTTTTTACCTCAATTGAGTTTTTATCAGTTTTTGCCACCGGCGTCCTGATTGCTATTGAGTTTAGTTGTGTTTTTGCCGCCGCCATATGTAATGGTTCTGAGAAAGAGTTTAAAGCTTAGAATAAAGTCATATAACATCAAATTTGACATAATCATTGAACTGTCTTAATTTATTTGAACAAGAATAGAATATTCCATCACCACAAAGTCAGCCTCCTAGGGGTGCAGTCTATCGGAGATGGCTCAATTCCCATCTCCTACCGACAACTGCACCCCAATTACCAGCATTGTTTCAGTTATGAAAATATTGTCAATTTAAATATTTCCATATCCATAGAGATTTCATGTTGTATGAATGGATTGGTTTTACCCCTCGGCCAAAATTTGGCCGAAGGGTATTGTCGTCGTCATGTACGTCCGTCCTTCTGTCCATCTGTCCGTCACACCTTTCTCGTTACGAAGATATCTTTAGAACGACTTAACCTAGGCACACCAAACTTGCATTGCACATCATCCATATGCTCGTGCCCCAGAACCATATTGAATCTGGGCCTGATTGGTTGGAAACTTTGGCGGCCATCTTTAATTTATGCGAAATAATAACAGCTTTCTCGTTACCAAGATATCTTTAGAACGACTTACCCTAGGCACACCACATGCGAAACCATTAATCTTGTGTATCTCCGGTACCATTTCACTGTTCAGTGTGAAACTTAGTATAGATCATCGATGCATCAAGAAACTTCAAAGGAATGACCAAACCAGTTTCCCTGATTCGGTGGAAACCTTGGCGGCCATCTTTAATTTATGCAAAATCTTTAATGATATATATCTTTGATACCATTCAAGTGTTCTATACGAAACTTGGTATACAGCATCGATGTATCAAAAGACCTTCAATGTATAACCACATCAATTCCTCTAGTGGCGGGAAAGATGGGCGGCCATCTTTAATTTATGCAAAATCATTAATGATCTCTATCTCTGATACCGTTCAAGTACTTGATGTAAAATTTGATATACATCATCGATGCATCAATAGACTTACGATAAATGACAGTTCTGGTGTTTCTGATTGGGCGGAAACTTTGGTGGCCATCTTTAATTTATGCAAAATCTTCAATGATGTATATCTTTGATACCGTTTCAGTGTTCTATATGAAACTTGGTATACAGCATCCATGTATTAGAAGACTTGCAATGAATAACTACATCAGTTCTCCTGAGTGGTGGGAAGCATGGGTGGCCATCTTTAATTTATGCGAAATCATTAATGATCTCCATCTCTGATAACTTTCAAATGCTCGATGTAAAATTTGCTATGCATCAAGAGACTTATTTAATGAATACCGGTTTCTCTGATTGGATGGAAACCTTAGAGACCATTTCTAATTACAATTTTTTTCATAATCCGTATATTTGTCACTTGACTGCTTGGTGTTCCTGAAGTCTTGGTTCAAATTGAATACATTATGAATGGCTGGCGCCCAGAGCCGAAGGGTTTTCTGATGCGCAGCTTCGTATTCTTAAGTGGAATTGTGCAAAATGACTCAATGTGCATGACAATTTACTAAATTCATTTCAGGAAAATATATCCAAGATAGAACTTGACATTTTAAGAACGTGTTCTACTCCTTCCGGACTGTCTCTAACCTTACTAAAGTGCTGTCGATGTCCGAGTGCTAGGCTGTCAAGCAGTGTTGAATCTTTCAAAATTTCGTTGGAATTGACAAATAAAATGAAATAATGAATGGTATTTGATGCACGATACATTAATTTGAAAACCTGAACATACATTCAGAACATATTTGGCATTTTACAGCTTTAGAAATATTTAGGAAACGCAAATTATTTGGCAAAAATATTGTACCGTAACACTCGCGTAAGACATTTTATCACTTTCAGATTACTACCGATGGATGGTCTGTTTTGCTTCATTCCGACTAAATAACTCGTCTAAAATCTGATAGTCACGATATGTATTCCTGATTAGAGCATGTCCACAAAGTGGATGCTCTTATGTTTTCATGAGAAACGGCTCCGGATCCGCCGGCACCGCCGCCACCGCGGCGACTTCAAACGTGAATATCTCTGAAACCGTTAAATATTTTCGGGTAAAACTTTGTGTGCTATCTCCTTAGGCCTGGAAAATTTGTCTGGTTGTGTTTTGATAGCCGCTGCTCACCACTAGGTCGCATTGTAGTCAGAGCATAGGTGAACCTTCCTGTGACGATTTCGTCTGAACAGCTTGCCCGATTTCTTTGAAATTTTATTACAATGGTCTTGAAGGATAGGCAATGTGCTGAAAAGGTTTTGGTGTAGCTGGCATAATTTTTAAGGCAAGTTTTTTGCGTCTCAAAAAAAAAGTTTTTACCAATTCGCTTGGAGAAATATTTAAAAACTGTTCTATTCTAGGCTGCCAAGCATAAATATAGGATTGCTCACATAATTCCCTTTCGGTGGGAACCAAATTGCCATTCAAATGAAATATCTCAATTATCTGACTTAACATCAAAACCTTCTTAACCATTATCATGATTAATTTTTTTTTTTCATTGTGCCTTCTCCCTAGGGCATTAGATTTCACCTGCTTGTTTTTCGTGGTATTTGGTCATCACTAGGTGGCAATATAGACTTGAATTCAGGTAAACATGTATAACATGATATCTTCTAAACAACTTGTTTGATTTCCATGAAATTTGAGTATAATGATCTTGCAAGACAGGCAAAGGACTGACAAGATTCTGGTAGTGTTGGCGAAAACATGAAGGCACGTTTTTGCGTCTCAAAATGAGATTTTTTTCACAAAAATGGAAATTTACTTCTTTGAATCAGGAAAAAGTAATTCTAATTTGCCTAACATGAATATAACATTCCCAATGTTATAATTCACATCCCTTGTAAGCCAAATGGCCATTTTTTACCCCTCGGGCAAATTTTGCCCGAAGGGTATTGTCGTTGTCAGCGTCGTCTGTCTGTCCGTCTGTCTGTCCATCTTTCTTGTGAACACGATATCTCAAGAAGAATTACAGCCAGGCATTGCGAATTGATACCACATATGTATTGGGTGAAGGGTCAGAAGCCTATTAAAAAGGACTGACCTTGACCTATTTTATCAAGGTCAAATTCTAGTATTTGCTATATTTTTTGAAGAATTGAAACTAGGGTCTCCAAATTCATACTATATATGCAACTCGTGATTGACTAGAAGTCTATCCCAGTTGACTGACCGTGACCTATTTTTTATAGGTCATATACTGTTTATTGTGATATAAGATGAAGAAATAAAGCTAGGCTTCCCAAATTAATACTATGTATGCATCTGGCGAAGGTCCAGAGGTGTACTGAAGATGACTGACCTTGACCTATTTTATCAAGGTCAAATTATAGTATTTGCTATATTTTTTTAAGCATTGAAGCTAGGGTCTCCAAATTCATATTACTCATCTAACTGGTGGTTGGCTAGAAGCCTATCCCAGTTGACTGACCTTGACCTATTTTTTCAAGGTCATATACGGTTTATTATGGTCTAACATGAAGAAATATATCCAGGGTTTCAAAATTGATACTATGTATACACCTGGTGAAGGACCAGAGGTGTACTGAAGATCACTGACCTTGACCTATTTTATCAAGGTCACATTTTAGTATTTGCTATATTTTTGGAAGGATTGAAGCTGGGGTCTCCAAATTCATATTACTCATGCAACTCGTGACGAACTAGAAGCCTATCCCAGTTGACTGACCTTGACCTATTTTTATAGGTCATATACTGTATATTGTGGTCTAACATGAAGAATATAGCTATGCTTTTAAAATTAATACCATGTGTACATCTGGTGATGCTCCAAAGGTATGCTGAAGATGGCTGACCTTGACCTATTTTATCCTTGACCTATTTTATCCAAGTCAGATTCTATTTAGTACAATATTCTATGAAAGATTATATCTACATTGTACAAATTTATATCACTTATGGCTGGACCTGAAGACTAATGAAGAATATCACAAATTCTATATGTTCATGTTCCCTTTGCGATTAGAATTGACTTGAATTTTTTCGAAGATGACTGACCTTGATCTATATTTCCAAGATAAAATTACTTGATTGGATTATAAGCTTTTTAACTCTTTCCCCCGTATAAGCGGGTTTTGAAGACTTGGGTAGATCCCCATGTAAGCGTGTTTTGACGAGTGTTCGCGTAACCCATGAAGACGGGTTTTGACGAGTGACTGGAGTTCCCATGTGGTGGATTATTCTTCCAATTTTTGGCGTTTACTTGAGTAAAACCTAATTAAAACTATACGTTTTCAGAAAGCCAAAATTTCAATAAATCTGACTATACGGACTGTTGGTATGTTTTATGGTAAGGGTAAAATGAAATCGAGAGAGAAACAGAAATAATCGATGAAAAATGCGCGATTTGACAACAAATTTGTTTCGTGTGCTCCAAGACAAACGTTCGAAGAATAGTAAAATCTGCTTCCAAATTTCTTAATATTTCACGTAACGCGAGCATAAACTACCAAAGTATCTAACCTTGATGACTAGCTCGTCAAATCTGCCCATCTGAGTTTATTTTATGTATTTTCCCGGGACCTGCAGTCTTCGCGGTAAATATGTTCAGTCGCCATTCTTTCTGAATCGGCCTTTCGTTGACAGTGACTATAGCGACCGAGTCACCACGTGACCTCTTCCTCCAATCACGCCGGGCCGCGCCCAACCTTGACCCTTCCTTGGCCAATCAGTGAGCTGTGTTTCTTTCACCTTATGAATATTTATTACCATCTGTATTCTCCGTCACGGAAGGTATATTGGATTAACACAGTTATTGTTCGTTCTACACCTGCCATCCTGTCCGTTCACTGCCAAATCCCGATCCTACGGAGAATTAGCTTTACGATGGTATACGGAAACATGCGAATGGTAGCCGGAAAGCAGGAGAACGGTGCAAAACGTGGCTAAAATGTGACAATTTCTTCGCTTTTTTTCGTGATTTCCAACAGAAGTAAAGCAGACACACCACATTTTCTCACAAGATTACTTATTTTTAGAATAAATGTTGCTGATATTGGTATAAAACGTGAACAAATTACGTAGAATGGGTCTGTGGGAGACCATTGGTAAATATTTCTCCACATGACATGGGACATAAAACAGAATATTTTACATCGCTGGAGAGGTATGAAAATTGAAATGAGTCCATTACAAATCTATTATGAGCCAGAGAGAGAAAATTCCAGACAAGTCTATGAGGGAAAGAGTTAAAAGAGTATATTTAGAGCTAAGAATTCGGTCGTGCTCTACCAGAACCTCCGGCCTTGGCAAAAGCTGAACTACAGTCAACCCTACTAGATCACATTTTTGTTATCTAGTTCTAAAAATACACTGATGATGTTATACAATGCATGATTGCTGGGTGTAGACAATAACGGATAGCCGAGGGGTATTGAAGCCCATGGGCTATTTTTTAATATGTGAAATTCTCAGGACTTAGTCCAATACCTACATTCCCCGGCCAGATCTGGGGATTTTGCTTCATCGTGTAGCTTTGTGATATTTGTTCATCATTGGGTAGCACTGCAGACAGTAGACTTATACAGGATTTAAAAAAATTGACCTCCCATATGGATTTCGTGACCCATCAACATAATGCTTTATTTATATTTCATAATGCATTCTTTTTTTACAATTCATAATTTAATTAACATTATAGTTTAAAAATGGATTGAAAGGACATTGGTGCTGCTAGCACTGGCATATATGTGGCAGTGGGGGTTTTTACAGCTACACTATCAGCTAGGCCTACATAGTGTATACCTGTACATGTATGTTGTGCATTAAAGTGGTTAATCTGAAGTGGTTGACTTATTGCATAATGCAATAACATAAGGGGCCTAGTGCTTGTGTCAACAAAGTAAACAGAATCAGTGCTTCTCTCTCCAATACTGATAATAATAATCTGATCCTGTTTGAACAGTGGTATGGTTATCCCACTAACAAGTTTAGTGTCCAGTGACTTTGAAGAGCTTGGCTTCCAGATGTCTGGAGAAGCATTCTGGCCAATTTTCAATGAGTAAAATCACAAATTATCACTTCGTTAATGCTCATTTGTTTTTTGTTCATCTGAAGATGCCCATAATTTGCTTGAAACTTGAGGGATGAATTGCCACATACATGTACCATTGCATTTTGACAGCATAGTTATACAACTGTTAACTATTTTTTAGACTGAAAAATTGGAAAGATTTTTGAAGTGGAACTTCTACATTCCTGCTATATGGCACATCTCACCTGGGAAATTTGTGTATATAATTTAAGTAAAATGGTTCTGGTGCATTTTGACAGAATATTTAGACTTCGAAGATAATATGGAATGATGCCTCAAATGGAACTGAATTGTCCATGTCATCTGTGTCTCTATCTGTCTGTCTGTTCATCTTTCTGGTCATACCACATATGCAGATAGTGATGGATCAGAAGCCTTATGAAAATGACTTCACCTGTTTTATTAAGGTTAAATGTAACATTAGCAGTAATTTTTAAAGAAGTTAAGACAGGCTCTCCAAATTCATAATACATGTGCAATTTGTGACTGACTAGAAGCCATTCAGTTGACTAAACCTTTTTTTTTTTTCAAGGTTATATACTTTATATTATGATATAACATGAAATATAGCTTGGCTTTCTAAATTAATACCACATATCCAACTGATGATGGACCCGGAGTGCATGAATATGTCTGACTTCAAAAACTGTATGTTTTGTCACATACTTTTGGCTGTCAACAAACACTTAAAATCTAACATTCTTATCATCAACATTGTGGTTGATCGCGTGTGTTGCAACAGCCTCATGCTTCAACAGTAAATTAAACCATGACATATCGGCTGAACTGGTGAAACATCCACCATTTCCAAGCTCTGACATACCATGTCACTGTGGGTACCATGACACAGTGATAGATCACAGTCAGTGAAGGTTCCCGATTTATGTTGAATGCCGTTGTTGCCTAAGTACTATTAGCAGCATTGCTTCAATGCATTTTGCTGAGAAGAACAGGACTTTCATAATGTGATGTTTAACACTGTAATATCACTTGTCTTTATTGCACCATGTAAGCAACCTGTCTGTGTCTTGTGCGCTGTCCTCAGTGTTTTATAGGGTGGATGGAGGGTGTCTGGTTCCATGCTGCTTCAAAGATTTCTTCTTTTAGCAGGAACACAACTGGGCTGGTTGGTTCTTAGTTGGTTCATCGTGATAAAGCTGAAATATTGTTGAAAGCAACGTTAAATTCTGTTCACTCACTCACTGTAAGCGACCTGTCTGTGTCTTGTGTGCTATCCTCAGAGTTTTATAGGGTGAATGGAGGTTATCTGTTTCCATGCTGCTTCAAAGATGTCATCGTTAAAGTAACAATAACATTGACGCATTTCTACTACGTGACCCAAATGTTTGTGTGTAAATGGAAACACGAGTTGTTGCCCTTCAATGTTTTTTATCTCAAACGTACGAAACGATACGATTTTTCTCCGAACGTGGAGAATGTGTTCCTGTAAACGATGTTGTAAAGAAGGTGCGTTTTTACTCGTTTTAACGAACTTTTCTGAATAAATGTCGCTCTTACGTCTAAAAATTTTTTAAACGGAGTTGTTGGTCGAATTAAGAGTTTTAGCATTCTCCGGAATTGAGTTAAATTATAGCTGAGAAATTGAATATTTACTGTGTTAAAACGCATACAATTTTTTTACAGTCCGAATTGAGTTTCCTAGGAATTTTTGCCACCGAATACCGGTGGCAAAAACCGACATGTATGATTCCCTGACTTGACACTTATGAGTTGCCATCTTCCCAATTTTGGTGAAACATGCACACTGGAACAGTGAGTCTGTGTTGAAACTCAAATGATACATACCTTAAGCTTGAATCAAGTATTGGAAAGTGCATACACAGTTTGAAATATATGTACTAAGGCAGTGTGACGTCAGTGGACCTAAATATGATTGCAACAGACCACCGTAGAAAACCATGGTTTATTTGCAGTTTACTCTGTTCAATAAAATCGTAAAAAATTACAATAAATATTTTTCCACACTGTTTACAATGCCATGGTCTTTCATTTGATGGAAACTTCACTTAAGGGTTTACGATCACTTTAAATGGTATTAGAGACATGTATCATTTGAGATTTTGCATGAATTAGAACTGGCCGCCAAGGTTTCCACCGAATCAGGGAAACTGGTTTGGTCATTCCTTCAAAGTTTCTTGATGCATTGATAATCTATGCCAAGTTTCATAGATTCAGGGGGGATTTCACCCTGGGGAGTTTGCCGGGGAGGAATTTGTCCTACACTCATTGATAATCTATGCCACGTTTCACACTGAACAGCGAAATGGTACCCGAGATACACAAAATTAACGATTTCGCATAAATTGAAGACAGCGCCAAGGTTTCCAACCAATCGGGTCCAGATTCAATAGGGTTCTGGTTCACGAGGATATGGGTGTGTGCCTCGGGTAAGCCGTTCTAAAGATATCTGGGTAACGAGAAAGGTGTGATGGACGGACGTATATGACGACAACACTATCCTTCGACCAAATTTTGGCCGAGGGGTAAAAAATCGAAACAATGCTGATGATTATATGAATTACATAACTGAGAAATCTTTGAAATGAAACTAATTGCCATCCATACATACGTCTAAGTTTGGCTGCTGATGTGTAAGTGAATTGCGGTAATTTGATATATATGGGGTACCGGTATGTAGTGATCAAGAGGGTCAATGCGACAGTCCGAATTATAAGGGGAACAAAACGGTTATATGCTGAATACAAGAAATCTGATGACCGGTCACATTTGTCATGTTTGTAAAAGAAAGTTCAGTCGCGTACATGTATCATCGGCTTAGTGCCGATGTGTTGACCGAATAGCCCCAGTCAAATCATACAACGATACTACATTTGTTAGTGCACACATAGCTCGAAAAGTTCTGTTTCAACAGAATATTTAGCAAATCGTCCAATTATTTCTGCATAAAGGCATGGTAATGTACCCCCTCTACTCCTTACTTACTTTCCCTGATCCCACAGCTATCCTGATGCGTATTCAGGGTTGATTGACAATAGCAAATGTTTTATGCCTCTTAAACAATCAAATGTGTATCATATCTGGGAGCTTTGGGTGTGGGAGCTTTTGAACTGTACATAGCTTTTGAACTTTGGAGGTGGGGCTTGGGGGAACTGGAGCTTGAAACATTGGAGGGGGAGCTTGGGGGAACTGGAGCTTGGAACTATGGAGTTGGAACTTGGAACTTGGGAGCTTGAAACTAGGGAACTTGGGAAACTTGAACTAGGGTGTCCTGATGTCCTGATGTGTAACAGGGCAAATTCTCTTGACACTGTAGTATACAGGTTATGTATTTAACCAAGGAGATAACAGCACATGGGTTGGTCAGTCTGTTTACTTTCCAGATCATAAAGTAGCCACCACTCTTTATCTTCCCACCAAGGGGTGATCTGAGTGCAGGCTTCTGGGTATCAAGATTGTGGCCTGGGAGTAGTGATATTCAGAAACTCTAATTTGTGAAAATTATTTAATATTTTCACAATGGTTTTTGGTGCCATCTTCCCTTGATTATGGAGTGATAAATACTTTTTATGTACTCCATATACTGGAACCCATTTCATTTCGCGTCAGGCCGTTTTCACAGAGATTTCCTTACTATAGGAATTGGGGATTATATCCTTTCGCATAGGTGTAGGAGGGGTGATGGGGCACCAATCTGGGGTTTAATAACTGACCATTCCCTGGGAAAGGAGACCTGGATTGACTGAAGGATCCTGCCAGGAGTGCATGATCATGTGGTACATGTTTTCTTTAGTCATGCAGTCTTTTCCCTGAGAGTTGCTGAGAGCTGTTTTTTGCTGATCACATTCCTGTTCATGGCCATGGTAATATAATAATAATAATATCTTTAAGAGGGTGATACACAATCAGTTTCTACATGTACAAGAATCTGTTCTTCCTTGTGGCCCTCATCAACAGTTAAACATAAACATGAAGCAGAATATACTGTTTTGGATCATGGAAAGAAATGGGGAGTTCATTAATTTACTTCTGAAGTGCTCAAATACTTTAACAATAAGACAAGTTTGATGTTTGTTGTAACTTGTTTTGATATTATTTGCATTAAAGTTAGTTTTATAGCCTTTTTGTTTGAAACATTTTTCCAACACAGAGCCTCAGAGGCATAACTATTATAACACAGAGCCTCAGAGGCATAACTATTATAACACAGAGCCTCAGAGGCATAACTATTATAACACAGAGCCTCAGAGGCATAACTATTATAACACAGAGCCTCAGAGGCATAACTATTATGAAATATTGGTAGGAAGATTACATTCTCAAGTGTTTTCTTTAAATGTTCAGATAATTTTGTTTAAGTTTGATTTCAGTTATCTGAGAGTTAATCAAACATGGATGATGTTTTTATCACATTTTTATTATGCCCCCCAGGGGGGGCATATAGCGATCGCTTTGTCCGTCCGTCCGTCGGTCAGTCCGTCCGAATATCTTGTCCGGGCAATATCTTGGTTAATATTTGATGGACAGGATTGAAACTTGCATAGAATGTGGTCAGTGGCTCGTAGTTGTGCAGCGTAGAGTTTTTTCCGAGTTCCGGTATAATTTTCAAGAGTTATGGCCCTTTTTCTGAAATCTGACTTGTCCGGGCTGTATCTTGGTTAATATTGTATGGACAAGTATGAAATTTGCATGATATGTGTTTAGTGACCCACAGTTGGGCAGCGTAAAGTTTCTCCACGTTTCGCTCGTATTTTCAAGAGTTATGGCCCTTTTTTCTTCAAATCTTTGTGAATTGGAACTTGTCCGGGCTAGATCTCGGTTAATATTGTATAGACAATTATGAAATTTGCAGGATATATGGTCAGTGCTCTGTAGTTGTACAGCGTGAAGTTTCTCCACATTTCGCCTATATTTTCAAGAGTTATGGCCCTTTTTTCTTCAAATCTTCGTGAATTGGGATTTGTAAGTCTGGATCTCGGTTAATATTGTATGGACAAGTATGAAATTTGCATGACATGTGGTCAGTGACCCATAGGTGTGCAGCGTGAAGTTACTCTGTTTTCGGTTATATTTTCAAGAGTTATGGCCCTTTGTTTAAACCTAAGTGAATGGGATATATTTATTTGTCCAAGCTGGATCTCAGTCCATAACCGATTTGAACCAGGAAAATGGCTATATTATATGTTATTCTACATTCCAAAGCAGACAACATAGGTCCTGAAGTATGAAATTGCCCCAAAAACAGTGAATTGGGTGCAAAATTCAAAGTTCACTGATCGCTTCATAATTTCACCACAATATACTCCCAAGGAATGTAGGTCTCATAACCAGGTCACATTTTCGGATTTGGTGAAAGCCCTGGTGACCATCTTGCATCGAAGCATCGTAGTATCACTTGTTGCTTAATACTTGGAATATGTATTATGTGAGGCATGGCAAAAAAGTGACTGAGACAGAATTTTTATAATTATCCAAATTAGGCCTCCACCAACCAATAAAGAAATGCAGAACAATGGCGGGGCAGTGTCGGATTAAAGTGGAATGGGGGGGCATACAATTGAGCAATCTCTGATTGCTTCCTTCCTGTGTTTTATTTGGAACTCTTCCAAATTCATACTAATGTTCATTGGATAATGAGACCAGTCCTTGCGTTTGGAGGTGAGCGATCGCTCTCGCGCACCATCGCTCACCTAAATCATATCCAAGGTACACTGTTTTTCGTGCACCTAGATTCAGCAGATTAAGTATAGAAATAAGTAGGCTGTGTCTGCTAACGGCCTTATTATTAAATCAACGGACAGTTGGTGTTAATTTTGCGAACTCTTCCACACTGAAAATCACTGTGAGAATAAACTGAAATGCCTTTAATAAATTTTAATCAGCAAACGATCGCCGTCAATTCCAGCGCGGCCATAATTTCTTCGCTTGTTTGACAATCGGTAGTCTCTTGCACAGGCTATTCCTAGCATGGGATCGTGCAATATTTGCCACGTGCGCGGAGAGCGGACAACAATGGCGGTAACTTGAATTGAATTGAATTGAAGTTTATTCTCAGAACCAAGCATATAATGGTATGAGAATCTAATACAATACAATCATAATCAAATGGCGACTTTCTCAGAATCAAAACATGTTGGAGAAAACAGCAGATAAGAGTACAACAGTTCAGATTATAATGATATGCAATACAGTAAAATGGAACTATAATAATATAGTAATCAATATGGGAGGGATTTCTACTAAACAATACGTTTCATCCCTCTTTGTACAAATGTAGCTATTTTATTCTGTACACTGGCAGTTCGATTAGCCATCATGGAAATAAACTTGTTTACTGATGGTCTGGTCCAACTGCAGCAAATCTTCCTTGAACAAGTTGAAGCAGTTGACGAAGTTTTCTAAGAAAGGTAGAAGATTTACACATCATTATCAGCACACAGAGCCTGTAGTCAGTAGGATGTCAACACTCTTGGGCAATATTGAACTGGGACTCGTCTGATCATTCGCCAACCATTCTTCTCGTTCACTTTTACTATCGGCCGATTATTTTCGAGAACCTCCACGGACACTGCTCTTCGCGCATGATTGGTTCCGACGAGTATTATATGCAGAGTGAGCTTGCTCAATCTTCTGGTACGTACTACCCACTGGTGACTGTTGAAATCTTCATCACTTTTGATATTGACTTGTTTAAATTGAAATAGAATAATTTATTTTTATTAATTTTTTTTTTGAAAATAAATTGAAAAATAAAATAATTTAATCAAAAATATAAAATGGTAGGTTAAACAATTAAAACAAAATCACTCCCCTCACGAAATTTGGGAGAGCGATTTTCAGCTCTCGTATTAGCTCTCCTCGGTTAATTTAGGTACACTTTTTTTAGCTCACCATCTTTTTACAAAAGACAAGGACTGTGAGACACTTTTCATTCTCTGAATAATTCAGTATATTCAGTGTTTATGTAATTGCATAGTTATAAACATGTTATATACCAGGTAATGTTAAGTTTACTAGTTATAGATATGCTAATAGCTCGAGATGATTTTAGTTCAGACAAGTAAAATGTTATTTAAATTTGGTAATTGGTATATAACATTGTGTCTAGGATATTCACATTATGTTATTTTAACTATGAGTGAAATAAGTTTCATAATGTTCAGAGATTCCACATTATGATTGCCTTGTATGAGACCAGTATTCCGTTGTCTCTGCAACCAGCAGTGTTGTACACATGTATGTCCTTTCTCTAGCTTTTGGCATTCCACTTCAAAATTTATTGCTAACCTTGACATGAATGTTTTGGATATCAGTTCTGCAATACTGGTAGTGTAAACATTGATGACCCCTACTTTAGATATGCTTAACAGAAACTTATTATCAGTGTAAATAAAGGCCTATACTGAATCTTTGATTTGCATTCCACTAGACAATGGATGATCCTTATCTTGGATCTTGTTGAGTGCCATCCACTGATTTAACATGCAGGGTGAGAATGGTACATGTTTAATATTATATGTGCCTGTACATGTAGATAATCATTCCCTTTGCAGTTAAATTTAATTCTGTCAAACTGGAATTATCTAAAGAGATAGATTAAATTAAATTCATTCTGAATTTAAATGGTTATATTTTACATCTATTTCACATTTTCTTATTCGGCGATATTAACATTGCATATGAGTAAACATTTTCTTTGTGTTTTGGATAAAATTGCAAATTCAGGTTAATTTACAAGGAAGTACATTCTTCATGGTGTTTGCCTGAACAGTACTCAATTTCAATTTCTTGTGTTGTTGTTCATTTGTAAATACTGTTGTATTATATATTTAATTGTACATGTATATATTAATGGATGTTATTTCTTGTTTCCTTTCTTTCTTTATGTCAAAAAGGGTTTTTCTGGTATCAGTTGTTCTGGTAATCATTTGTCCTCTGGATATGAATAAACTCATGTATATATCACACCGTCAATCCCAGACTTGCGTGAAATTTATATAGGGTGATGGATTTTGTGACCTTACAAAGACATGTATTTACATGTCTTTATAATGACACATGTGCATATATGATTACTAGCTAAATGAACGTTGCTGAAAAAAAGTTCAGAAGGCAAAAGTATAAATGTAGGGCTCATTCTGAATTTTGGATAAAATGGTTCTGTCCAGAGGGTGCATTTAGGGCACAGTCTGAGCTATCATAAAGTAGTTATGTCCACAGGGTACAAGTACAAGTACAAGTGCAAGTACAAGTACAAGTACAAGTACAAGTACAAGTGCAAGTGCAAGTACAAGTACAAGTACAAGTGCAAGTGCAAGTACAAGTACAAGTGCAAGTGCAAGTGCAAGTGCAAGTACAAGTACAAGTACAAGTGCAAGTGCAAGTACAAGTGCAAGTGCAAGTACAAGTACAAGTGCAAGTACAAGTGCAAGTGCAAGTACAAGTACAAGTACAAGTAGGGCACAGTCTGAATATCAAAGAAAATTTCAAACTAAATAAGGTGCAGTTAGAGTGCGTGCCCTATTTCTGTGAGGGATTGCATTTTTGAAGCAGAATGTGAAACAAAATCTATAAATATATATTTATTGTCTCTAAAGACAAAACTGTGTATGTGTTTATTATTAAGAGTACTATTAAGTTGTCATTGTTATGAGGGATGAATGGATGCTTAGCTAAGATTATGAATATTATCTCCCCAGTTCTTCAAACAGTTCAAAGAATTTTCCAGTCAATTCCGGCACACAGTCTCCATCTTTAACTATGAAAATATTAATGAAATATGAATCAACTCACTGAAGAAATGCACATCAACTTTTGACCTTGGGCACCATGACCAAGGCAGCCCCCATTCTATACATAAAGTATGGGCACAAAGTCAAACTGATACTTCTGATGACCTCATTTCAATGCCTATACATATCTTTCTTATTCCAGTTATTCCAGGCAGACAGTGAACAGTTCAAGGGAGGTAATTCTAGAAGAAATGAAGAGTTGTGAAACACAACCACAGACCAGCAATTTACCTGGATTCAACCAATCACAGATAAACTTGCACCTGTATTCGATCAATGACAGACCAATGA
>JAVTVY010023555.1:0-88108 GCA_036873755.1 Hanleya hanleyi
TAACGACATACCAAAAGTATACTGGACTTCCAAAGTGCATAAATCACCATACAAAGCTAGATTCATAGCTGGTTCTCAAAGCTGCACCACCAAGCTGCTTTCAACCCTGTTGACGATGGCCCTTCAGAAGGTAAAAGCATTATGAAAAAGGTATTGCGCCACAATTTCTAAAAACTCTGGCGTTGAATGTATGTGGATATTAAAAAACTAAAAATGTCTCACGAAAGAGCTTGATGCTAAAGGTCACAATCCGTACAGACATGTATCCACATGAGATTTCTCGGCTCTCTAAACAACAATCCCTCATCAAGACCTTATTGATCATCTAAGTTCGTTAATAGTATCTGTGTTCAAGAAAGCTGATCGTAGATATATTAAAGTCGGAAGCCATAAAGCATTCCTTAGCTCTACTATATACAAGAGATATCATTTCTGGGATGTTTCTTTGTTTATAGAGTTGCTTAATTTTCTCATTAAAAATATCCATGTGAAATTTGGCATCACAATATATCAACAGCATATAGGTATTCCAATGGGTACTAATTGTGCATCCATGTTGGCTGACATATCTGTTCTCTTATGAATATGACTATATGCAGGCGCTTTCAAAAACCGATTCATTCAAAACCCGTTCCTTCTCATTCACCAAACGATATATAGACGCTGTGGATAATCGCTGTATAAATGACGCAGTGAAGGATATATTTCCACCTTCACTGGATTTGAAGGAAACTACAGATAGCCCTACAGGCAGGTCATCTTTAGACCTATATCTCCATAAAAATGAAGCGGACCGTCTATCTCATCGACTTTATGACAAAAGAGATGATTACAATTTCGACATCGTAAACTATCCCTTTCAGGACAGTAATATTCCAGTGGGACCCGCATATGGCGTATACATATCTCACCTAGTAGTATTTGCCAGATTCTGTGTTAAGTGTGACGATTTTAATCAACGTCACAAAACATTGTTGAAGAAGCTTATAAAACAGGGCTGCACCACCAAGCGCCTCCACTCAAAGTTTCTCAAATTTGACGATACATATCGCATGCTGAGAGCAAAATACGAGCGTAGCGTGTAAAATCTATGGCGTTACATTTGGTCACTTGCGTCTAATTCCGCTTAACCCGGGACTAGGGGCGGTATGAACCCATGTAATTCAAGATCCTCATGGTGCGCATATGAAGTCTCAATCAAAGCGCGACTGAGATACATCATTCTCTAAATGACGACTTTACAACGAATATTATGGATCAGCGATACAGGTTTGATATTTTTGGAACATCAAGATGTCTTGCCGGCATCATTGAAAACTGTTGACCGCTTCTCTCTTGCAGGAAACTAGCCTATGTTTATGTATACTATGATTGTCTTTTTGAATTTGGTGCTAATACTGTTATATGGAATATGGAATAGGTCTTTGGATTATGGATGCGGATATTCTTTAATGGGCGGCGGCTGAAGTATGAGTGACGGACAAGACGCTTGTAATTGTATCATGATTTTTTCATCAATGTGTCTCTCTCGACATATGGTAGTACTCGTTCTCATGGACACAGAAGATAAACTAAACTGGAAGACTGTCTGATGTGTTATTGCGATTTCCGACCGCCAGATCCACCGCACGGCTCACACCATAAATGAAATTTAACTCAAGATGAAAGAATGTAGCGTACTAAATGACGAGAGAGACTCTTCAAGATACACATGTTAAGTTGTTAAATCAGAGTTATGACACTGGACGATAAACTTTGCCATGTTTGATTATTAGGAGTCACGTCCAATCGATCGAGACGGTTTCTCGATAAACGAGTAAAACCGATCAATATCTCGTCTCGAAGGGTCTTATCTCTATCGATTGTTGTCTCGGTTTGCTTCCGGTTTTCTCTCGAAGCAGAAGACCATTTCGATCCTCCTCGAAATAACTCCACATGCTTCGCGAGTGTAATCGAGATGCCGTCAAATGAAAGTCTGAACCATTCGGAAGGTGTAGGTTCCTTATATATGTACTCTGTGGTAGCGAGATTAATCTGTGCGAGTAGATATATATTCATTTAAACACGGATAATGAATTAAATTGAACATGAATCATTTAATATTATTTTGTTATTCCGTCTAGAGATCTGTAGTCGCATACTTGCTTTGACAGCGCAATTTCTCTGCACGTCATGAATGGAAAGAAAGAAACATCACCAATTGAAAATGTATAAACTGGCTCAGTTATATAGAATTTGAATCACTGTATGAGATACGTTGAGGAACTGCGAACTGAAATAAATTCAGAGATGTCCTCCGTATCCATAAATAAAGTGGATATGAAGACCACAGGAGCGGCTGGTAATTCACTGGAAACCGTAGAATAATATAAACAGAAACGCTCGAACGAAGATTTCGAGCAAACAACACGCGGTATCGTTTATATTAAAATTAAATGTATGCGCTGGTTTAAAGCGTCATTGCTCTCTGAGACGGGTGGTAATTACTTTCATTATTTGGTTAATTTCCTAGACACATGAAATCAGCAATTTATAATAGAACGTGAGTATATTATCAAGCGCCACCAACAGTGCTGTTTCAGTTTTTTCGTTCAAAGAAATTAACCCCTCTCACTTCGCTGTTGTTTCAAGCCGATGGTTTTGCACAGACCGACTTTGGCGTGGATTAGTTCCAATTGTCAGTATTTCTGCTAACCATTTCCGGGCGAGCTTATGCCATGAATAAACTTTGTTGATATAATATCCTTGTTTGAACAAGACTGTAATTCTCAGTAAAATGAAACTTGAAATGAATAATACCAAACCATAAAACAAATTACACATCGAGATTAATACTCCGGTCAAACAGGTAGCATAGCTTTCATTTTTTAGTTCAAACGATCCAAGTTTGGTCCAAAGCACTTTATAGAACAGTAATTAACGCGTGCTTCCATACGACTATTATTCAGATAATATCCCGTTGATGTGTCATTTATTCCGCGACCGATACCAGTCAGATACACAATCAATAATCGATGTGAGAGAAGGTCATTCAATTATATATAACGACGTCCAAAATAATAGAGGACTGTCTCGACTTTCCCTCAAAAGACAGGATAGAGAAAACGAAGAAATAATAAAAAGTGTTGTATAAAATTTTTATTTCGTGGAAATATAAGTGTTCTCGTCTGATTATCCATGTCATAAGCTAACTTAGGAAACCCGCCTATTGAAGCATTCTGAGGAAATTTCCTCAAAATCGTAATCTATCGTTCAGATGTTCAATGGCCAAGTAAGACCGATAGTCCAATTGTAAAAGCTAACAAAAGTTAACAGTCCACGTGCATTGGGTAAATATATGGCACACAGATTTTTGAACAAATTTCCTCAAACTAAAAATGTATCCTTCATAATGTTTGCCCATGAGCATAATATGTTAACTATATGGCACACAGATTTTTGACGAAATTTCCTCAAACTGAAAATCTACCTTTTATGGTAGACCATTTCCATAGACTAGCTATATGGGCAACCAAGATTTCCAGTAAATGTCATCAAACTCTAACGTTGTCCATGTTGACAAGGCATATTTGAAGAAAAACTGGAAATATACCGTTTTAGATTAGCTGACCGACACACCAGTTTTTGAGGAAATTTCCTCAAATAATTGTTCACCAATATGTCACTCTGGCATGAATTCCATCGAATTTGAAATCTACGTTCCGGAATGGTAATCCATTGTCAACGAAAAAGATTTTTAGAAAATGTCCTCTGTCAAAATTCATGTGTAAGGTGGCAGCGTTTTGAGGAAACTTCCTCAAACTAGAAATGTACATATGGGATGTACGCCGCATCAGTTTTTGAGGAAATTTCCTCAAAACAATTTCTCCAAAACACTGCTGCCTTGTCAATATTGACACCAGTAGAGTTCGAGTATCTTCCCTGAAAATCTTGTTTGCCTATATAGCTAGTCTATGGAAATGGCCTACCATAACAATGGCACATTTTCAGTTTGAGGAAATTTCCTCAAAAAAAAAAAGTTTTTGAGGAATTTTCCTCAAAAGTTTGTTCACCAACATATTGTCACTCTGGCAGAAATTCCCTCTATTTTGAAACCTACGTTTCGGAATGGTAGTCCATTTTCATACACTATGTAAAGCGAAGAAGATTTTGAGAAAATGTCCTCCCGTCAAAATCCACCGTTCGCAAAAATTGGTTATGTTCATTGACTAAGGTGGCAGAATTTTGAAGAAACTTTCTCAAACTAGAAATGACGGGATTTTGAGGAAATTTCCTCAAATGTTCGTTCACCAACATACTGTCAATGTTGACAGGCTAAGAAATAATTGTCTATGTTAACAGGCTAAGACAACTCTTTTGAGGAAATTTCCTCAAAATCTAACTAAACCAACTGAAATGGTTTCACAAGAACAAATTGTAATCATGGGGCACAGTATATCGGCTGATTGAAAGTTTTTTGTTTGGAATGATTTTCCACAACCAGATTCTTACAGTGGCCCTGAGTAAGTTGTATGTATTGTCTTCGGTAATACGTTAAACGATAGCAATAGCTTTGTTTGGTATGGATTTAACAACCTATTGACAGGATTGACAGTCGAGATAATGAAATTTGGGTACATTAACAGGTTTAGGTCCACGGCACGCAGGTTCATGAGAAGTTGTTTTTTTTTCAGATGAAACGCTATCATTTAAAATAGTCGCCCATGATCATATTTGTAGGCTAGGAAACAAAGACACGACATTTGAGAATGACTGATCATTTTCAAGTATGTGAATCAAGAAAAGCATTGATTGTCTACGTCCAAGGATTTGCTGCCGCGCAGGTTGGGTTGACTCTGTATATAGCATGAGCTAACTTTGGCAAACATGGAGCATAGGTACCATTTTGAATGACTTGGATAAGGAAAATTGTGGTTCTCAGGCAATATCATCGAACTGATCCCATACCGCTCTGAAGTCGGTCTGACCTTCGAATTATCCCATGCACCGATGCTGTGGTGGTTATTTCTTCAAAATAGAAAGCTACCATTTTAGGAATGGCTGTTTATAAAATCAGTGTTTTGCAGAATTCGAAAACTGGATTTATAATATTCGAAGTTGATCATATACGGCAATATTGTCGAGAACATAGTTTTAAGTATAGAACTGGATGAAATACATTAGGGTTGTATTTTTGCACCAGCATTATTCAACAAATTTAGAGAACCGCTTTCGGCCTGAATAGCAATAACCCAAATGATCTGAGGTCATTCTCAGTAAGATTTTTTTTACTGCTCTTAACAGCCGAGGTGATATTGAAGTATGGTGATCAACATATTCAAGGATTTCATGGAATTGAGATTCAGTGATGTTCAAAGGTGACCTCTAGATAATTAGCCAATACAATGTTAAGTTCTAATTATTTTTAGGGCTATAGTTATCATAGTAACAGGTTACTATAAGGCTCATTTGAGAAATTGCGCTTGTTATGGAATCTTAATTACTGAATATGCAGTAACGAGGGTATTTGCGGTTCATATTCATCAAAGAAACGCTTAAATATTTTAACTTATTCAAATAAAACGCTTGGTTACCATATTCTGAAAATAATAACCACCATATCGCTAAAATCGGAAGACTACATTAACAAAAGAAAATGTCATTATTTTTCTATCGAATTATCTACAGATCATTGCATTACATCATCAAAGCTCAATTGCACACCACATTTGTTCCAGATAAGAAGCTCGTTGAAATTCAATTTTTCAGCAACCGATATGAATATCATCATGAAATGAATGTAAATAAAAACTAACAAATCAGTAATAATGGCAATCTCATGCTCTGAGGTTTTAAAATTCCATTTGGATTCCTCGTTAATGATATTCGAAATTCGATCAGTCATACACAAGCGAGAAGGTGTTTCTTAAGTAGCCTCCAGTGAATGCTTACATTCAAGTTTTCATCGTACAATCGAGAAGCGTGGGGATAATATTTATGCTTCTGCAACTGAAAATATGTATTTATCCATATGATACCGATTATCAGCATGATTGAACAATGATTGTTCAAGTAATATAAAAACGATCCGTAATACATTTGAGCAAAAACTAGGATCATGCAGCCACTGGGCATATATTACCGGGACAAATAACAGAAACAGCTGATTTCTAAATCAGTTGAATATAGCAAATGACCGTCGCAAATCCTAAATAAAATGTTTGAATTGTATATACAAACAAAGAAGGTCATATCAGGTTCATGTACATTTTCAAATGATTAAACATATAGTTATAGATTTGCGAAGGCATACTGTTTGAATATGTTCGCACAACAGCGCAACCCATATGCGTGCCAGTGTTGAGATAAGCATGTCAGAACAACATGTATAAATGTTTAAATACTTGTAGATAAATCGATGTGCACACGAGTTCGAGGAGACACTGTAGCAAATACCGCAGAAAGGCTGCACATGTTAGCAAAAATATAATGTGCCAGACATCCTTGGACTTGTCGAAGGGATCACATTCAGTTAGAATTGGACGAGCTGATTGATTCGACTTCCGTTTGTCTGCAGAGAAAAAGACAGGTTAGATCAGCAAAAATCGTCAACGAACATGTGCGCATAGCGCTTCTATCAATCATATGAGGTTTTGTGAAATCTGAAAAACACCCTCATTTTTCAAATATCCACGAGTATTATGCTCATGATTAGAAAGCTTGTTTTTATCAATGGGTCATTCCACATAATATAAACCGGATATTGAATATCATCGCCACCGATTTATTTGAAATACAGCATGAGTTTATGATATATAATAAGCACTTGAATCCCATATTAGATATATCTAGTTCAACAACTGGCTCAATTATCAGTCTGTGAAATCTGACTAAATGTCCATCCGCTGCCATATTAGTAGTATATTAACCCCTTCTAGCGTCCCATTTTAGGGGTAGATAATTCTGTTGCCACAATTCCTGGTTATCTCCCCCATATTCGCACATTTCTGCCCCTAAATAGGACGCCCGATGCCCTTTTACTACTTATCAAATTGACGACACTATGACGTCACATCTGGGTCAAAGGCCACTTCCAGTCACGTGACGGCCCAGCAAGTGTTATCTTCGCCTTCATTAGAAGAACCCATGGAGAATGGTGCGCAAGGGTCAAATAGCGCTGGGGTGCACGTTTTGGGGTCTAGGTGGGCCACTAGTGGTCCGACGGGATCGAGTGAGGGACCAAAGTGAAGCGCTCCTCCAGGGCGATCAGGTCATGGATGGGAGCATGCAAAATTAAGATTGCGGTTGAACCTATAAAAAGCGGAACACGGAATTTACCCCGCAAATAGGGAAACCCGTATCAACCCGGTCTAGAGGGGTTAATATCGATCCACAGAGTATCGGGACTTGCCGAGAGGGCTAGGGTGGCTGAGTGGGTGTATGTAAAATTAGGATTGCGATCGAACCTATAAAAAGTGGAACACGGACTTTACCCCTAAATAGGGTAATCAACCATGTCTAGAGGGGCTAATATTGAGCTGGCATGCCAGACTATAATTGTCGAAATACCTCCACTTCTCTCTAAACACATTGTAAGTGTATTCCATATACTGATGTTATTTAGATTATATACATGTTTGGCATTTGCTACATGCTACGAATATCCTCTACCCTTTTAGTCTCATTTTCACCATTTATCTACCTTGTTTTCTTCCAGACACGTCATCATGGATAGGTGCGTCGATACATCTATTTAGGTCATTTACCCTACCTCGACCTCTGCGCGATCACTGCCCCGACCTCTGTCACTGTTACAACCCCTACCACTGCCCCGTCCTCCGCCACTGCCCCGTCCTCTGCCACTACCTCGACCTCTCCCACTACCTCGACATTTGCCTCTAGCCCGACCTCTTGCACTGTCCACATTTCTGCCACATTCCGGAGCTCCGCCACGACCCCGACCTCTACGAAGCTTTCCCGTGAATTAGGCTGTGAAATACACGACAAAATATATAGAAAAATTGCAGCATGCTTTACTGAAGTCCGAAAACATAAGTCCGATTTTTTGGGGGATTGTTGGTCAAACCTTGCAGCGAAGTTAGCACAATGGTTTTTTACTAATTTCAAATAAACATACTATCTACATATATAAAATGAAGGGTACGCACCTAGTATCTTTTGGAATTTTGATAAAGCACCTTTTCACTTTTTTTTACTTCATCGAAATCTAGATGTTTTCTCTAAAAAACGAGAGATCCTGAAGGATCTTGGCGCCCACCAGTGCCCGATTATTGTAAGCTAATGACAAGAGGATGTGTTTGTCCATTGTTACTAAGAACAAACAATTGATTTATAATTTTGTTTGCAGAATTTTAAATTTGAGCGAAAAAAGGACACTGGAAAACACCAATATATTATCTTTATAAGTTTCAAGATTCCAAGAAATTGTACTTTATGTCAGTTCTCATAGCACAACTGAAATGAACAAAGTTAGTCCGAAAGTGAATGTCTGGAGGATCCTTCGTCTTCGTTTTGTAGTATTTTTGTTTTTGCACGTGTCATCATTAGGTACTGGAAGCGAAGACAAATCTCTCTGACACTTTGGCATGAGCTGAGAAACGAATGCTAATTCCGTTCTGTTTACTGGGCTAGTTTGAGATATCTCTTTGAAGATACCATGCTCGAAAATAGTAAGATGGTACACAACTTAATACTGCAGTCCGTGCAGTATTGTTGAAACTTTGAAAGTGTCTGAATCCTAATTATCTCCCTCGGGTCGAAACATGCAGTAGTCTACAGTTTACGAGTTGTGACGTTGTGTCACCATAGTCATGTTCCTTCGTGTATCCGACCCTTCGGCAGACGAAACGGTGGGGCAGTTCACTTGCAACGGCATGGAATAAAGTAAACTGATCTAAACTTTGAAGAAATACATTTTAATTCGGAATCATTTGAACTCCTTGATATAGAAAGTGAAGGTATGGATATTCTCTATACTTCATATATAGCGTAACTTGGATTTTCGAATCGCACCAAAAAAGGTATCTTGCAAAATATTTGTACCAAATTTAAGAAAGATCAATGAAGTAGTTTCTGAGAATTCAAGATAACAATGGTTTGAGGGGAAATTCAAGATGGCCACCTGGTGGACATATTGGATTTTCGAATCAGACCAAAAAAGGTATCTTGCACAACTGGGCCACAAGGGAAATCTCTCAACCAAATTTGAGAAAGACCCATGCAGTAATTTCAATGAGAATTCACAATAACAAAATTTCATGGGGAAATTCAAGATGGCCGACTGGTGGCCATATTGGATTTTCGAATCGGACCAGAAAAGGTATCTTGAACAGCTAGACGCCAACGGGAACCTGTGTACCAAATTTGAGAAAGATCCATGAAGTAGTTCCTGAGAAATCGCGATAACAATATTTCATGGGGAAATCCAAGATGGCTGCTGGCGGCCATATTGGATTTGCGAATCGGACCAGGAAAGATATGTTGCACAACTAGACCCCAAGGGGAACCTGTGTACCAAATTTGAGAAAGATCCATGCAGTACTGTAGTTCCTGAGAAATCGCGATGAGAAAGTTTCATGGGAAAATCCAAGATGGCTGCCTGGTGGCCAGATTTGCCAATCGAACCACAAAATGTATCTTGCACAACTAGGCCCCAAGGGGAACCTGTGTACCAAATTTCAGAAAAATCCATGAAATAGTTCCTGAGAAATCGCGATAAAATTTCATGGGGAAATCCAATATGGCTGCCTGGCGGCCATATTGGATTTGCGGTTCGGACCAGAATAGATTTCTTGGACAATTAGACCCCAAGGCAAACCTGTGTACCAAATTTGAGAGAGATCCATGAAGTAGTTCCTGAGAAATCGCGATAACAAAGTTTCATGGGGAAATCCAAGATGGCTGCCTGGTGGCAATATTGGATTTGCGAATCGGATCAGAAAATGTATCTTGCACAACTAGACCCCAACGGGAACCTGTCTACCAAATATGAGAAAGATCCATGAAGTGGTTCCTGAGAAATCGCGATAACAAAGTTTCATGGGGAAATCCAAGATGGCTGCCTGGTGGCAATATTGGATTTGCGAATCGGATCAGAAAATGTATCTTGCACAAGTAGACACCAACTGGAACCTGTGTACCAAATTTGAGAAAGATCCATGAAGTAGTTCCTGAGAAATTGCGATAAAGTTCGATGGGGAAATCCAAGATGGCTGCCTGGCGGCCATATTGGATTTGCGAATCGGACCAGAAAAGATTTCTTGGACAATTAGACCCCAAGGGAAACCTGTGTACCAAATTTCAGAAAAATCCATGAAATAGTTCCTGAGAAATCGCGATAAAATTTCATGGGGAAATCCAAGATGGCTGCCTGGCGGCCATATTGGATTTGCGAATCGGACCAGAAAAGGTATCTTGGACAATTAGACCCCAAGGGAAACCGGTGTACCAAATTTGAGAAAGATCCATGAAGTAGTTCCTGAGAAATCGCGATAACAAAGTTTCAGGGGGAAATCCAAGATGGCTGCCTGGCGGCCATATTAGATTTGCGAATCGGACCAGAAAAGGTATCTTGTACAACTAGACCCCAAGTGGAACCTGTGTACCAAATTTGAGAAAGATCCATGAAGTAATTCCTGAGAAATCGCGATAAGAAAGTGTCATGGGAAAATCCAAGATGGCTGACTGGTGGCCATATTGGATTTGCAAATCGAACCAGAAAATGTACATGTATCTTGCACAACTAGGCCTCAAGGGGAACCTGTGTACCAAATTTCAGAAAGATCCATGAAGTAGCTCTTGAGAAATCGCGATAAAAAGTTTCAGGGGGAAATCCAAGATGGCTGCCTGGCCGCCATATTGGATTGGCGAATCGGACCAGTAAAGGTATCTTGCACAGCTAGACCCCAAGGGGAACCTGCGTACCAAATTTCAGAAAGATCCATGTAGTATTTCCTGAGAAATCGCGATAACAAGAATTGTTTACCGGCGGACGACAGACTGACGCCGGACGACGGACGACGGACCACGGACGAAAAGCGATTTGAACAGCCCACCATCTGGTGATGGTGGGCTAAAAATCCCACTATATTTCTGAGTCAAGCTTTACGGACGCTCTGAATTTTCTGACAGAATTTTTCAATTTATTTATTCGTGCAATTTTCTCCACATAAACTGTGCAACAAATTGGACGTTGGGACATGAAATAAAATACGTATGGGCATTTTCACGTTAAAAGGAATAAAGTCAGAAGAAAACATGACCAGTATACCATTTTTGTCCGGACCACATGGTCGCCATCTTCAATTTAGACATGATGCTCCGCAAAATGATCACAACGTCGTAATAAACTATAACGTTTAGAACATATAAGCTCTCAATACTTTTTTAATTCCAGCGCATCAAGATTCAATTTTTCAGATGAGCAGATTTCACAGGCCTATCCCAGGCCAGATATTCCGGAATATCAACTTCGTATGGTTATTATCCGGTTCACGTTTGAAAGGACCATGCCGTTAAACCCCTCGAGAGGTTTGGTTGAACGGCTTGTTGCCAAGCCGATCATAGTATTGAAATTCACTGTTCTGTTTCTCAGAGGAAATATCAAAATTTACACATTATTACCTGTTTGTTTTGTATAGCATAAAAATGTATTTATTTGGACGGGCAAGTGAAATAAACTTAACAAATCTGACTGCATATGTTTCAAGGAAATATCTTAGCAATGGAGATTTGACCATGTCCCTGTGACTGTGGGGGTAATTGGATATATATGGACCCAAATTCGATACCAGAAAGAAATGAGTCACAATTTGCTGTTCAGAGTAAAATAGTACCTTTACAAATACCAATTAGAGTATTTTATTTCTTATCACTTAATTATTTTGTAAAATATTCCGAAGTTAATGCGCAGAAAACTGTGTAAAATGAAAAGCAATTTCCTGGAAAATGATGTCACAGTGATCGTCTTGAATATTTTAAGGAATTTTATCTCCCTATGTTCAATTATAATCAAATAATTCAGATATTGATCACATGCTTTCCATTCCAATTATTTTGTACTCTGCTTGCCATGGGAAAAAATGTGTTTTTTGAAAATACCCAAGGGTGCCAGTTGGGCACACTTCGGTTTCATTAGTTGAACAAGAAGTAAAAACGGCTTGGCATAAATAGATATTGTACAAATTACACTCAACAACAACAAAAAAACAGTCAGACTGCGATTTGAAATTCAACCCCAACAATTATTATCAGAATAGGCACCATTGAGCTCTGTCGCCTATTCTTTTGAGGTATAGGGAACTAATATATCAGTGCACATTTATAAAGAAACTTCTAGCCCAGACAAAAGTAGTGATGGAGGCAATCTGATTAAAACTCAGACTTAATAAACCGCTCCTCTGTCGGACATAATCAGCGACATGTCCGACAGAGGAGCGGTTTATCAAGTTTGAGTTTTAATCAGATTGTGATGGAGGTTGTCTTCACAAATGGCAACTGGATGGTTATTGGACTTCAAATGCAATATACGCATTGTCTGACACTCCCAAGCAGTTTTAACGGCTGGTCCGACTTCAGATATAGTGTTTAGTGATTTTTCTATAGATTTACATTGAATTTCAAGGTATTTACCGTAAATATTATTCGTACTTCTATTTGACGGTGACAGTGATATGTGTCATTCTTCGAACTACACATTTTAGTGCCTTGCTTTGCAAGCAACATTGGAGTTGAGAAAACTGTGTTCGTGTGAGATATATAGAACTTGGAATTTTCATGTGGTATTGAAAATGGCCCATATAAATATATCATTCAATAACAGGTGATGCGCTATAACTATATTAGATATAGTAGCAAGACTATCAGACTGTTCGTCTGACCAGAGACTCAAACTAATTCTGAGCAGATCAGTCAAGCCTGTCCTCTAACGAGCCGGCCTATTAAGGGAGTAGAGGACGTTCATTTCTAGAGGTTGAAAGTTTTTTTAAATTTCAGGATTTTTTCATCAGGTTAGGAGAAGATGATCCATGGAAAAAAAATAGGGGGTCACCATACTCGTTAAAAAAATGTGGCAGCCAAATGCATGTATACCACCTTAAAGCCATAACACTGAATACATAGGGAAATTTGAATTTTTTCTGCTTTGATGCTCAATAAATCAAACTTCCCAAGGTCAAATTTTTCCCATTTTGCTATATAATACTAAACACATATAGTGCTTGTTAAATGTGTAATAAAAACAGGGGGACACCATACTTTCTTAGAAAATATTAGAGGTATAACAGATAAACAGAGCCTTTTCAGTCATATTTCCAGGAGGGGGTGGGGGTGGGGAATCAGGGTGGGTGTGGAGAATATTATTGAAGTTCCATTTATTAGCTATTCAGAAGTTTTCTTCTTGTTGAAAGTGAATAAGAGTGAATTTGGGGGTATTCCAGGGGAATAATTTTTAACCTATGAAGCACTTTGTATCCTCCAAGCGTTGAATTTAAAATGCCAATTATTTGGTCCATCCCATCACATTATCGAACCACCAGTAAAATGCATAAACGGTTGTATTGTGTCTTTTGTTGATTTTTATTCCATTTTGAGATGTCTGGGAACTTTTGTTAGGAAATTCAGCTTGTTTTGAAATTTTTTACAAATGACCATGTTGTAGCCCCATAAGATCAGGGAAATGAACGTCCTCTACTCCCTTAAGTACTATTCGATAAATCGCCATGTGACGTATTAGGGTTACTGTATCGCGTCCTAGTTGCGTACGAGTACGAGAGAGAGAGAGAGAATTAAGGTTTAACGTCGCATTTAGCAATATTTCAGCTATATAACGACGCGTACGTGTACATATCACAATTCTGCTTAATTACGGGGCAGTGCTGTTTTGTATCCATACAAATTATACGTTTTCTGCCCTTGATTCAGGGAATTGAGATAAATGAATAACTTTCTCAAATTTATTACAAGAATGGATTGATTTAAACATAAATGATGTCATTTAGAAAAGTATGGTCCGCAAAATCACGCGCTAATAAATCTCGACTTTCATCATACAAACTTGCTTTTTTGGAATAATGAACTTTATTATTTGAATAAAAATATATTGCCTCAGTTTTTTTAGTTAGGGCCTAGAACTTGTAGAAGTTATTTTATCGTCGTGCAAAGTTGAAAGAAAAAGAAAAAATGTACAAAAACCCGACCCCTCTCCACTAAATCATAAGTAATTCATGAACAGGACCGAACTTTGAGGCAACCGTTTAAACATCTACATTATTGGAATATTGTGTCCAAAGTTCATGATTGTACATCACATCAAAAGATAGAAATTAGAATGGGAAAAATCACTTTTTGGCGAAAAACTAAACGACGAAAACGGCCAAAAAACAATCAGCACTAATGCCCCACGAATGGCTAGAGTTTCAAAAAGTCATGTTTTTTTTTACTACAATGCACTAATTTTCATAATTTCTTATTCCACCAACTTGTAGGTTTGACTGCGTACTCTGGTGTAAGACAAACAAAAATTTAGATTTTGAAGCTTCGACCCGATACAGTAACCTTAAATCGAACAAATGGAACAAGCAAAACACAATATATTCGACTTTTCTCTTTGAATACGCAAGACATTTAATTAATATGCATAGGAGCAACAATTGTTCATGCCACGCTGGAAAACACCTACATGTATACCAAGTCTTTGAAGAATCGGCACATTACTTAGGCATTGCTGAATAAGTAGTATTTTAAAACGTAATTAATATGCGTGAAATGCAATGATTCTGTAATATTCTCTCGGGCTATGGTGGAAATTAATGGGAATTTGACAATATTACATTATGCTGACAGCCCTTAAAAATGTTTTCATGTAGACAAATATTTCAGATTCATTTTCACGTGATTTGAGAAAAATAATGTTGTTTTATTATATTGATTTATCATAGACGTCCAAATGTTGTCATATTATAACGTCATTATGGCTTAATGATCTCTTCAAAAATGCTTAAATGGGGTATAGTCATTTAGTGTCTTTTTTAATCTTTCCAAAAGACCAAATATGTCATAGTATGGCGGGCATATCATTATGTTCACCCTAAGATCACATCGCTAATCATATAAATAATGATATTTCGTACGTACTATTTCTTCAGTTGAAGTACTCCTGCTTATGTCCAAGAGCGATACACCGAGCTGGTTCGATTCATTATCACCGGTACGACCAGGGGATTTCTGAAAGCAGGAAATACAGTTTTGTGCCATCCGTTGAATTTACCACCACACGTTATATACAAACCACTGGACTTGTCTACTACAGCGGTGTAATGTGGTGTCACTTTTCAGTTAATTTAACGTATTGTATTTACACTCTGGTAACATGAACAAGTTCTTATTTGGTATTATTATACAATATATGTAATCATTCGATATGATAGCTTGGTAGAATTGATAATAACGGGTTACTTACTTGTGGATGTCCGTCATACATTTTTGCCCAAAGTGCAATAAATAAGAACAAAAATCCTCCGTCTACCCTTATATGCGCCATCATGTTAGAAACATCCGCGTTCACTAAATGGATAGGATTGGACCCTGTAATTTGGAATGAAACCATCTACCCGTGACCTGTCCCGGGCATGGCCTTTAAAACTGACCGCCACACAACCTAACACAGCTACTTCACATCATGAAGCCTCTCTTGTAGGCTCCATGCTCACATCTACATTTGCAGCAGCAAATTGTCAACCAGACTTTTTATTGCCCTGTGAAGAAATAAGATCCCAAGGAAATCTCCGGGTGATTGAAATCACATGTTTGACAGCTGTATTCTGAATCAAACTGGACGTTTCAAAAGAGTTTCTAAGTGGGCTCCATGGTCGGAGTTAGTTCCAAATACTTTTACATAGACAGTGTACAGTATCTTTAGAATTTGTTTTCGAGATATACAATATAAAAGTCACGAACAGATATTTACAATACACACACACAACATTCAAATAAGGGACAAATATAATACCTGTTGAGAGCTGAAATAGAAATCATATAATTTTCTCGGAGTGTGTCTTTGTTTTGAAGAGGCCTGTTTAAAACTATCTTAGCAGTCAGAATAATATATTCAACATATTTGACATGATGAGTATGTTGGCAGATTTATTGAAAAATTATGAACAACTGAATGGAAATAAGTATGTATGAGGTATCTAGTCTGACTTGTATCATTTCACACTGTACATGTTGTGCAAATTGTATCAGGAAAATAAGTTCATTTCTGCTCTTAAATAAGTTTGGTTTGCTTTGATTTTGACAAACAAATAGAGGGAATTCTAGCATATACTTTAAGATTATTCAAGACAAATTATCTCGTACGCTAAGATGGACAAAACGCCCCAGATGATGTACGGTTGACGTTGAAAAATTGAACATTATATACGATACTAATATCACGAGTAGCATATAACTATGCTATTTTGTAGGGCTCTCTTTGACCGTATGTGTAAGATGAATTTTAACAACAACTCTTCAAAGTGGTAGCTAGGTTTAATAAACACATGAAGATGGAGTATGACCGTACACATATTTGGAAGTATTAAAGCTGTTTTGAAACGGTAGATGTTCAGCATACTACGTTTTGATTACCGTTGATCTTCATATATAAAACACAAAAATTTGAGATATTTTTTATGTCGTATGGTGCTCAGTTTCAAACAGAATACTTGAATCAATTTTAGTGGTATGGAAAGGTGAAATCTCTTTGCGGAGGCGTCGTAGAGGCGTAAATGCGGTGGCAGTTTGTAACCTTGGACTCTGGACATTTGGCATTGAGCCTTGGATGAACTTTGAACTTTGGACCCTGGGAGGTTCGCATGACTCGCTGATAGATGCAAAAGACGACTTGAAAAACGATGGGACATCACGTAAACCAATGGGCGAAAAGGGACTTTGCACCCAGTAAATTTGGTCTATGCGGGTTATACCTGATCCAAATACCTTATGTGTGATCTAGTCCTGAAACTTTCGTGATGTAGACTACAACTGTGATGTTTTTTTTTGATTAGGTCATGGTGCGCATGCCCATTCGAAAAGTAGTAAAGAAACGACTAATTTTGGGGTACACCGTGGTCTATTTGGGGGGGGGGAGCAGATGGGCCATACCTGATCGGTGTTGTAGGATATCACATCGAGGCACTCATCGTGTAGACTGAATTGATTGTGACTGTAAGTCAGGGGCGGGGTTTCGGACCGTGTTGATGTATGTGTACGCTGGAGTAGCGTAGGTCCGGCGATATGCGCATGCGAACGCCGAATTGAATATAGAAACGTCAGATTTGCGCATGCGGGCAGTAGTACAGATAAAGGACAGAAAGGCACACGCGCAGGGCGCGGATCTTATAGACTTGAACGGGTTTGAAACGCACCCCCTCTAGCCCTTTAAACCCCTTCCATTTGGTGAAAATGATGCCATGCTACTCATGCGCAGTCAAGCAGTGCCTATGAAAGATGGCATTCTGGGGGAGTGAAGTATTTGATAATTTTCACCTCATATTAAGATATATAAAATTCCTATTTACTTTGCTCCAGACACAGATGAAAGGTGGGAGGAAATAAATGTTTTATCGGTGTGATGACCGAGAGAAATCGCCTCCGAGCAGAAGTGTTGGGACTATTGGTGGAAAAGGTGAATGATATAATTTGTCAGTGGTGAGAAATGTAGACATATATCGTTCATTATGCAAATTTCGACGTACCCAGTAGTACAGGAGTAGTAAATATCTTAGTATTTTGGAAGGGGAATGGGATGCGTCTAGGAGGTATCATGACGTCACGGATCACGTCACGTCCGATCAGGTGCCTTCCGTTCTCGTCGGGTGCAAGTTCAGTGTCGGTCACGTGACAGAAATCTAGAGTTTTCCGAAAAACACAAAAGACGAAAGTCGGATTTTACTCAGTCAAATGGGTCTATGTGAACCCTACATGGTCCTAAGCATCTTCACAGGCCCAGATGATCCAGGATTTACCTGGATCTTTTTGGTGATTCGGATGAGTCCTAGAGTCGTTGCGTCTATTACACAATTTCTTACATTTCATACCCAGTGGTTGTTTCGAATCAACGCGTCGGTATCTCCTTATGGATGCAAAACGTGCAATTTCCTGAAAAATCTGGAAAACGAAATTTGTACCCAAATATGCGGAAACCCCAATCAAGTTGAGGAATGTGCAGGGGTACCTGAGCCAAATGGGTCCGGAAAGATCCCATCGTGAAGCGCTCAACATGTAGACTAAGCCTGGGGGGGGGGGGGCTTTGATCGTCATAGTGCGCATACGCAATTTTAAAATATAGGGTCATGGTCTTGGCTTGAATCGCTCGGCATGCAAACTATGATAAGCGTGGTTTTGACAGAAAGTGAGGTCATGGTTCACATGCGCAGTTGAGAAATAGCAGAGAAATGGCATGTTCGGGAACGCACGGGCATTTCAGCGATTTAGGGACAATTCTGGGTCAGCATTTGGCGTATAGGGTTTGTATTGAAGCTCTCGGAAAGTAGACTACGATTGGGATGGTTTCAGTCGGAAGAGATGTTTTGATGTGGAAGCCCCGTCCGGGAGTGGTAGAGAAAGTTGGCATTTTAGAGATGAGCATGGGCGGTTTGGACGATAGATGGGTCATCCTGACTCTAAATAAACCGGTCAGGTGGTTGTGGGGAATACGGTCGGCGATATGCTGTAGTGTGCAGAGCGAGGGGGGTCTGTCTAGCCTGACAGCTTTAACTCCCCCTGGATACCGGGTGAATGAGAGAGTGAATGAGGGATCGAGGGAGTTAGAAGTGAATAACTGAGTAAGTTAAGGGTTGGTGAGACGTGCCCAGCGGTAGGACGAGACTGCGTAAAGACGGACGAGACTGCGTAAAGACCAGATGTTTGAGAACGTTATGACGGTTGGCAAATAATTCTGTCCCAAGCGGATTCGAACTCTTTCAAACCGGTCTAAACAGGTTCCATAGGGTATGGTATAGCTGCTCTTCTCACTGTACAATACACGAAAGTTGTCACTCTTGACGTTTTATTACGAGCTTCAATATGACACATGCAACTCATACGTATAATATGTCCCTGCTTCGACATACCAACTGGGGTAGTGCATTAATGTGTAAGTAACTGCATAGTCGACTAACGTCACTATCCACGGGAAGTAACTCCAACCCAGCAACACCAGTATGCCTCAGTTCAGGTATTCTGGATACACTTCAGGGTCCACGAGTCACCTCTAGGGGTTGTTAGTTCATAGGAGTGTACGTTTGTCTCAAGGGCGCACCCTGTACATTCTTTACTACTAATGACGTCACCAATGACGTCACAGTCACGTACGAGAGCTTCAGCATGAGACCATGCTCACTATATTTGAACCCCCTCCGTTGTCTTGCGTACTTAAAGAAATGCCCGCTTTCTGTACTACTGACACAATGCCCATGCGCAGATTGACGAATCCGGACAAAATCACTACTCTCGTTGGTGGGCTTCAAAACGAGAACCCAAACGATCCATTCGGACTAGGGATTTTCTATCTCCACCCACAACGTCCATTCAAATGCTATCTTTTTATACTACATCCCAACTGCGCATGCGCTGGTTGACGCGACTTCCGATAAAAACGTACCAGTTTGACTCTACCCCACGGGTGTTTCAAACTGACACCCCACACGGTTCATTAGGCAAAGGAATAGTCTCTTAATCACACAAACACATCTCGCTCCACCACAAAATGCCCGTTTTTGCTACTACTCATACTGATGATGACATGGATATCCATCAAGTGGTGGTCTACACCACGAGAGCTTCAATATGATACCCCACGCGGTCCACTTGGACCAAAGATGGTCCCTAGATTGCCCAAACGTATCTTTGCTCCCGCCCAAAATGCCCTCTTCCGTTACTACTGCCAACCTGCGCATGCGCAACATGAAGCGACTACCGACAAAATCCATAAAAGTCATCGTTTACATGCAGAAAACTACAAGATAACACCACAGGGTCCATTTGGACCACGGTTTGTCCATCTCTACCCCAAACACGTGCCTTCACGACCCCAAAATGCGCACTTCGGCTATTACTCTATCAATGACGTCACATATGAAGCGATCATCCTTCAAGTCGTGGTCTACACACCGAAGGCTTCTATTTGACAGCCCTCGCGGTCTAATAAGACAAAGAATGGTCCCTCAATCCCTCTAACACACCCCACGAACCCCCAAACTGCCCACTTTCTATACTACGGCCAGATTGCGCGTGCGCAGAATGGTGTATACTCCAGTTCAATCCGACGCTACCCCAAGAGAGAATCAAAATTAGACCTCACACGGAACGATCTGATCAATATCGGTCAATCTCGCTCCCAAAAACATACTTTCAAAAATGCATTTTTTCTCACAATTCCCTGTCACGGCATGCACAAATGAATGGCATTTCCACCCCACACCCATCCAACTGGACGCTCCGCACTCCGACACTTCACTATGATACCTCACACAACCCAATCGGACAATGTGTCCATCTAGATCCCAAAACTTCCACACCGATCTACCTGTGTACTACGCATGCGTCATGAAAACATTTCTACCAAAGTCAACACATGACCTCAATACCCTTCCCATCGTTTTCTACGGCGCGAGACAGAAAAAAAAAGATGCCACACCGTAAAGAACAATGAAGATATAATATAATACCATAGATGTTTTTATATCCGCCCCCTTGTCGCTACATATATCCGAAGGTGTAATCTCGCTGCATGTATGACTACGCATGGGGAGTATAACATAGAAGCTATCGCGGACTCTTCTGGAAAACCCCGGCTCCTTCAATCAGAGTAGTGACTTCAAGTGTAGACTGGCGATTTGTTGACCGTTTTTCGACCAATGCCCAGACGAGTAAGTTGATGCACCTCGCGATAAACAGGACATTCTCATTCGCTAATTTTCTCCACCTCCAATCCACAGACACGCATTTCCTCTGTACCTATGACAAAGACATTTAGCCTACCATGACCTGGGGTGTCGTTGTGCACACACCATGTCATGGTAAGAATAGGTCTCAGCTCCTCAGAGAGCTTTCTGTAGGAGGCGACTAACTGAGGCACCCGTGGGGATACCGGGTGTGAAAAGGAATAGGAACCCACCCGTGGGATCTCGGGTGTTAAAAGGAATAGTTGAAATAGTGTTGAAAGCGACGCTGAATCATATTCACTCACCCGCCTTTACGTATAAAATTCCGCTTGGAGCCCCAAGTCGTCTTCATCCAGGTGTCCATGTATTACTATGCATAGGCTATCTCTCTGTCGTCATCCACCTGCATTTCATCCCTCCTATACCTATAACATTATCAGTTGCTCCCTCTCATTTCTCTATACCTTTCTTGCATTTCCCCCTATACGTATACCATAACCCCTCACCACCTCATTTCCCCTATACATACAACATGGCCCTCCACCTAATATATTAATAGGCTCTTTCTATACTACTAATAACTATATCATGTTGCCAAGAGACTATTTTGCCTAACGTTTTAGACTTTGCGGTGACACATAAACAAACTATCTTTGACACCATAGAGATCAATGCATGGTCCTAACAAGCCACCGTACCATAGGGCATGTTGGCCAGGCTTTCTTTTGATGGGAATTTTTGAATGTCTGTGTATTCACCTTACTCATCCGATGTATTTCCTTGTTGCAATATAGAGCGGCGATGAATAAAATGTGTTTGCCAGAGGGCGAAGGCTGAAATTGGAGACGATAGGGTATTTTACGATGTGGGACTTGGAGGTGGCGACTGTGTGTCCGTTGAGTGAAATTTCTTTATATATATTTAAAGGCAAGACCGGAAAACATTAACATGTTCTTACTGAAAGTTAAATACCTCGTCCCTTGAAGCGACTATATGCATTTCAGTCGGTATAGCTTCGACGGTCTGCCTGGGCATTAGAGGAACCCGGTCTGATTCAGTCCTGTATAGTAGAATTCGCCATCGATATAGTGTATATTATACTAGTAGGCCAGGATTGATATTGCAAAGTTATAATTTTTGTTTAAGTATACTCGAGATATATTCATCATGCCGAGTCAGTGGACAATTGATCGACAGAATCGCCTGGTCATAGAGGCAGAAGAGAAGGAGAAATCAGTTCCATTTCAGCAGAACATTTCGTTGGTCGCATAAAGGTAAGTATATGCTAAACATTTCACAGAAAATCTTTTAGAATTCTCCAATAATTCAGTAACTTTATTAAATAAAAAAAAGTCGTATGTTAATGGGAAATGCCGAATAAAAAATGACAACCCCTATGGACGATTTGAATGTAGAGCTGGGGGGAGGCGATCTTGTCCAAGCAGGACTGTTTTCAAAAATTTAAATTCACCGATCGAAGCAAACATCGATGACGTCCTATTTCAAAGCGCGACCCCATCTTTTTTTTATCAATGTTGGGAGATAGGAGAAAAAATGGACGCCGTGTTTTTCTTTCTGCGCGACGTTCGATTAATTGAATAAGTTTCTACCAAACGAAGTTAATGTGCATGTAACTGTTGTCTGTTCTCCCTGTATCTTAATGTGTACAGCGATGAGAAAAATAAGACTGATTTTCTCTGTTTATGGAAATTTAGTAAATTGTTGTATGACAACAATAAACAATACCGATACCGGCATGACAAATAAAAATATCTCCTCTTAGTGTATACCATTTAGGGGGACTTTCACCTGAAAATCAAATTTTCCCAGCTCTTGTCAATCTTTTCGCAATTTCTTCCCAATGGTTTCAAGTAAGGTCATGGAAATTCACCTTCTTTATTAATCTGGACATGAGGAAGATACCGAAGGAAGAAAACTGGAAAAAATAATTTTACGCTTACATTTATTTTGTGTGTTATTTTAGTCATTAGGGCTGTCAATCGGCATTAACCCAGTGAAGTAAAAGGAGTATAGTGCAGCGTCAAATTCATCTACAAGTGTCAAAACAATACAGCTACAAGTGTCAAAACGATACAGTCGGAGTGACATAATTTAGACCAATATAAAGTCAAATTCACCTGAGAAATACAGGAATATAAAACGAAAAATTAGATTGAAAATGTTTTTGCTAATATTTTCTAATATTAAGTACTACAAGGGAAAAATAATATGTCATTGCCATTGTTTGATTGTCATTGTTGTAGATTAAGTTAACGCTGCGTTTGTGATTCTTATTTTTGACTGGGTGCATTGACTAAAATAATGTATATAATAAATGTGAATATTATTTTTTCATTTTTTTTATCTGTCCAGATTGACACTCGGAAGAATGTTCAAGTGATCACTTCAAATCATTCGGAAGATATCGTCTAAAGTCCGACAATGGCTAGGAAAGTTTGATTAATCTTATTTCGGGGTATAAATCCCCCTCAATGCCATTCATACATAGCACCACAATTTTTACCGGGCAAATTATATAGCACCACAATTTATACCTGGCAAATTATATACACATACAGAAATAAATATTAATTCAGTTTTAATTCCTAAACTTAATTTGTAAATGCTGCACTTCTTTCATAAATTGCGTCTTGAAATTAATATTTAACATAACGCTTTTGTGACGCTCATATTGTATCATACTCGGCATTCCATAGGACTCCTTGTATTATAGAGTAATGAAGTGACATTTTATAGAACCAGAAAAACTGTACTTTAACCATTTTATAAAGCATATGTTTACCGTAAAAGACAACGATTTATTATGATTTGTAGAAAAATGAAACATTCACTTTCATGGAAATCGATGCTTAGACATCGTCTCCATACGTAGTTTAAACGTTGTATATAAACGAGTAATTTCCGAGGATAATCCCAAACACACAAAACAAATGATTCTGTATATCACAATAACCAACCAATTAATGTGTCCATGTTATATTTTTGAATCCATAATGATTTACTTTTTTCAAATCATAAGGTGGAAACCTAGTACAATCTACAAAATTTTACACTGCTCATCCATAATTCCCCGGCTTGACATATACATTATGGACTATACAGTTTTTTGTCCAAATAAAGGATCAATTGCAATAATCGGTCTTGATAGACTATTAAACAGTTTGACGGGGAAATATCGATAGGCGAGGCCTGTCCTGTCCTCTTCTTGGGTAGCCAGTATAATCACTTGATCGCACTGTCGCATCGGACACTCGCTAGCTCATTTATGCTTAAGCAAAACAGGACATCACCAGCTACGCTCATCAGCGCTTATCTGTTCCCCATCTCTCCCCATTTAGAGATAAATGTGAATTTTTATTTAATACATTATATTCTATGCCAGATGTTTCGTGGACTTCTGTCTATACCTATAGCCATGCATTAAGATTGACTGTGACGACCGCCGTATCTGACGCATTCGCAAACCTCTCTGTTGAAAATAGCTGACCATGAGAAGTTCATACAGGGCACATGGACCTGTGGTAACATCGGAGCTCCCTTCGGATATTTAGGTGGCACATTGACTTTCATGTAGCCTACAGACTTTCTTTAATAGAAAAATGAAATATAACAGAAGCCCAGGATGGCTTGATTTCACTGTTGAATTATTCAAATGTATTGGGAGGACCTATGTATTTTGTTGTGAGGTCAGTCAATTATTGTTAACAAACTGTGAGGGCAACTATCAATTACAGAGACACTGGGAATTATAACATGTATACTATAACCAGATGAAAAACTGGACACCGTTCAAGGGAACCGGTATAGGTGGGGCTGAGGGTATCATTGAGTGCGAACAACCCCTTCTCAGCGCCCAATCTTAGGCTATTTTCTTATGTTGTACAGAAGATCACTGGGCTCTCTAATGAGTAAGCATAGGAAACGACTCCCTCTGAAGAAATGCTGGCGACGCCCATGCCAATTTCGCTATTAAACGTAACATATACAATTGTCTCAGGATGTACTGCTGACATGCAGAATTACGTGTGTTTCAAGTTCCTTAATTTCTGAAAATCAATATGGATTCATGTGCGGGATATATGCAGATGACAATATAGGTCTGATATATGACTTGATGCATCACACCGAGTAAGAAACTATTCCTGTCTTTTTTTCTTTTAGTTGACTTCGGGAAGGCTTTTGACACCGTCTCTTTGTCTTTAATATCCTACGCTTCATTATTTTTCGATTTCGGTCCTTCAATAAAATAACGCGTCAAACACTGTTTTTGCAAAAATTTATCGGCGTCAGTCACACACAATGGTTTTCCGGGTCACAAGAGAATGCAGACAGGGGGATCTACCTATTCGTCCTATGCGCAGATATCCTTTCCATTATAACAAGACAAAAATGTGAACATAAAATGTATTATAGATAGTAGACAGGGAAAACAGAGTCAACCACTATATATGCAGAACACAACATATTTATAAGATGGGTCTGCCAACTTTGGGGAACCTGTACATACAGCCTTCATCACGGATGAAAACTTCATTGGGAATCCGAGAAATTCACTTTAAGTCACATCGAAATATCCATACTAATAGTTCGATTTAATCAGATGAAATGAAATTGAAAGAGATAGCATTACCATAACCAATGGTCCCTACGAATTTTAACCCCACTGTGATAGCCTTAATAATATCAAAACTGAAATATATTCTTAAAGCCATACCCCGACCAAACCGGACTCTCTAACAAGAACAGTTAGCAAAGAACAGTTAGCAAATAAAATCAAAAGAGGCCGATTTAGGAGTTAATGACCACCTTAGTGAATATTATCGTGTAATAATATTTCGATGTTTAGTTTTAGACCGTCAATCAAAAAACCGAGCGGCGTAGCCGCGAGGTTTTTTGATGAGGCCTAAAACTAAACATCGAAAAATTATTACACCATAATATTCACTAAGAAGGTCATTAACTCCATTCTAACATGCACAATGATAAATATTTCCTCATTTCATAAACGGAATGGCAAATTTTCTGCAAAGTTGTCTCGGTTTGATGCTAGAATTTCGTGACTGGTTTGCAGGCCATGCTCGCACGTGCTGCCCGTTCACGTGCTGCAGCTGTGTGAACTCCGCTCACTGCGCAGTGAATGAACCAATCGTCGCTCAGCTTTGTGGCACTGCGTCACAAGAATGAGACGTCACCAGTTCGGCACGTGAATGTAACAGATCACAACAAACAAATGCATTCTCGTCTCGCGAGACTCCCTACTGCGAGAAAGAGTCTCACGCGTAAATGGGAGCCATCCCCCCAAAATTTGGGGGGTGAGTAGGCGGCGTATGATTATCTGGCTTGTCACTGACCTGCTGACTCCGCCGAGTTAGAAGCGAATTGCTAAACATAACGTGGGCTATATAATTGGGAAATGACTCTTTCCGTTTCGGAGCATATCAATCGCGAACAAATTATTGTCGGTATGTATACTTGGCCGTGAAAGCGAGTTATCTAATACAGGAAGTAGTTCGCGGGTAGACACGGCTCGCTTTGAGAATGATGTCATGCTGCCTCGCTTTGAGATTGGAGATTCAAAAATGTCACCAGTTTACATGAGAGTCGCTTTGGTCTCCCGCGGGTAGACACGGCTCTCTTTGAGAATGCAAACAAATGAAGATTATCGTGTGATAATCTCCGTATGTTTTGAGGTCTGGACCAATCAGCGCACGGCTATAACGTGGAGCATGTTAGAATTTTCCATAAATGCGATAACGATGGAACATTAGTAACTTTAATTAGCAATGAAGTGGACTTCAGCCAGCATTAACATTCTAATGCCATCTGAGATTATCCGTACATCCTATTGTTCTGCTAAAAATATATGCCACCCTAAAATTTGCGTTAACGGCCGCAAATTGTTTTAATCTGCTACGCGATCGCTTTTGGTCGTCAGTTTGATGACCATCTGGGCTCCAAGGCAGCCTCGAATACAACTTAGCGACATGAGAATTTTTATGTTACATTACATGTGATTAAATATGTACGACTTTCTAAAGTAATGCTGTTAAATTACGTTGGAAAGGAAGATTGATCCTTTGCAAATATCCGTTTTATCTCTTCATGTTCATGTTCATCTGACAAGTCCGGAAGGGTGTAATAGAGACCTGCATCATGGATGATGCCGACTCAATTTGCGAGAGTAAAACCAGCATTAACGTTTGCAAATACTAAAATATAAAACTGTTATTTTTCCTGAATCAGCTGCCCAAATTATCTGGGTACATGGAACAAGGTTGCGTTGAAAACTAAACAAACATACAGACTCTGGTCCCAAAAAAAGTTTGAAACGCATCATGGACCTAGTGATAGATGGGATATCCTCAACTCCATGAAGTTATAAGTTAATTGATGTTATTAGAGATAATTTCTTACAATATTACGGAGTTATCTCGGCAGTCGTCGACCAACGGCTTGAACGGCTTGTTGAAGTATGAATTTGGAATGAAAAAATAAATCAATGAATAAAGTCGAAATCCGTTTAGAAAAACTTGAAAACCGATGCAAAAATAAATAAAACCCTACACCTCTTTTAAAATCACGTTGATGTAACGGTAGTACAGATATGTACAATATATTTAAATTCTGAAGAGCTTCAGACCAAGATCACATATGAATGGGCGTTGATACTTAATACGGTGTATACATGAATAGAAGTGCATCTACTAGCGATGGTCATTACTATTAAATCGAGGAAGTGTGGCGGCCATATTTGCCACATATGGGATTTCGCTAATGCAAACTTTACTGGTGCATGATCAGGGAAAAGCGAAGTTACTGAGTGTAAAATGTCGACACGAAATGCGTCAAAAAGATGATAGAATGTAATCGGGATGAAGGTAAACGGTATAAGAGAGGCAAAGGTGATTTTTTTCGGATTAAAATTTGGGCGTTTTGGGTTATTCTACGCAAGATTTAGTATGATCTTATTAGGTCTTTCCATTTCCAATGGATATACCTATTGTTATTATACGGATTTTTATTATTATTATGCTATCCAAATTTTTGTCCAACGAAACGTCCTCAAAGCCTCACTGTAGAGCTTAGATATTGGGCACACGGTTAGTTACATGTTTGAAGTTATGCATATTTAGTTAGTTATAAAGCTGAAGAACATATCTGAAAGAATGTTACTGGTTGGTAAGTCTTACATATGGCCATGCTGTAGTTATATTTTTAAACTGTTACGTAACAAGAAAAAGTAGTTATCTCCCGTTTAAGGTTTTTCAAAACCCGTTATTTTGTGAGGAAATAAGGTACGGCATTGATAGTCGTAATATTACTGAACACTTTAATGACCGAAATGGATGTGACCTTAAATTTGACCTTTGACCTCCAGGAGTATCTCTAACTGAGTGCAAAGTTTGGTGATCAAATCTTGAACGGCTAATGCGATCAGCCTGAAAATAAGGTCACGTGACCTACATGACGTCAAAAGGTCAGCACTTATATCAGAACTCGGCCTTGACCTTGATTTTCGAAGTGATGAGCAACCAAATATCGAAAATACGGCATCCATTTACTTACAAAGTAGCACACTGAGATTCAAGAAACAATGACAAGATAGTACGCAAAATATTGTCTTTCTTTCGGCGCTACTTATAAAACGATCCGATTTGACCTTGGCCTTGAATATCGTACAATGTGAAAAACATTGTTCGCGTTTTTCTCTAAAACTACACCATGCAGGAATCTGTAATTTAGTACATGTGTACCCCCATGATACAGGTCTTTCGTCGCTGAATTTTCAGCCTGACCTTGACCTTGGTTCTCGAGATATAACCACCTACAGTTTTGCGACTACTGGTTTATAACTGGAAAATTGTTAGGAATTTCAACTTGAAATTTGCTCATGAATGTAGGTCATTATAGGATGTAACAGAAAAACATTATAAGCCACCAAGATATTCCAGAAATAATAGGACATAATTAGCAATTGGGTGATTTCTTTGTAAACCAACAACGATATCAGGCGAGAATCTCCATATTTACAGCAAAGATAATCGCTTTATTGAAACTGAATCTGTCTATGTTTTGAAGGAGCGCATTCTACAGTTGGTGACTAAATGAAGCACAGGAGAGAGCCGCTGCTGTTGAAGGTGTGGCGGCCAGAGAAAGGACTGGCCTGAAAAGGAAGTATGACTGTGTCACAGTATGTACATATTATACACCCTTGGTGTTAGTAAACAGACAGCAGAAACTCAAGACAACAAACCATATCATAGGGATTTGAAGCATAGAGTAGATATCAGCCGCTTATACCAATAAACTATAGGAGATTGTCTTAGGGGTCTATGTTTTTAATGGATGATATTTCGGTAGGATCCCATCATCATATAACATCTGTTGGAATAAAATGAAAGCGTTAGATGTCCATCACAGGTTCCTGTATTCAGTTACCGTTGGTAAATTATATTAGCGATAAAACGCTATGAGAATTAAAACAAGAAATGGGCTGAGAAGAGGGATTATTAATAGATATCCTGTCAGGCAAAGGTCGTTTATCTGAGAATATCAACCAGGCGATCAACAAGACGGCCATCTCTGAAGAAATTTATTTTTGTACATCTGTCTTAATGGTTTGCATCATGGACTTTACTTATGACTTCTTGTCCGTACGCCATCATCGTTTTCTACCACCATTTGAATGGTACGTTTACACTACGTGTTTGTAAGTTCAGACATCGTGAAAGATAGTGGGCTCTCGATTTGGATGCATGAACTCATTACACGAACATATATATCAACATGCAGAAATATCTGCCTTTGTCGATTTCAGGTTTCTTCGGGGACGACGTGTAGTCCAGAGAAGCGACGACGTGTGGCTGACGAACATTTCATTCTTGTAGAATTCACCAAAAATGAAGTGTACATTGCCCTGAAACTAGAAGCAACAACATACCACTTTTGCCAAAAACCAGTGGGCATGTATTTGGACGGCGTCTTGAAATTCAAGACAAGAATATCACCGGGAAGTTGTATCTTAGAAAAAAACCCAGTAGGCAATTGAAGCGAAGAATATGTTCTTTGTGAAATTACTGACTTTATTTTCATGTAGGGAAATACCATTCGATACAAAGGGAAATATGAGGATTTTCAAGAAAAAGTAAAGGCAAAACTTGCGAACAGGGTAAAAAGATTGAGGGTGGGTTCCGTATCCCTGGGTTGAGATATGAACCCAATGTTGTATCATAAGTTAGGCTCTTGGAATATATTGCAGTTGGGGTGGGGCGATACATAGTTAAGGGGATGGATGAACACATTTCACGAATGAATGGATTCGGTTAATCATTCCAGCACCATGATGGCTGTGAATAAAACTACCTGGATACAATTTAATCCACAGTAACATCATAATTGAACATTTTTACTATAGATAATATTTTTGGCCACGGATCACTGTGATTTGCTTTGTCTTCGCTGGTCTGTCATTGGACCATCTTTGTTTACCTATAATCCCCCTAAACTCTCTGAACGTTCTCTTCCTTACGGTAAGCTTTGTCAGCCTAAGGAGGCTAACTCATCAATTCCGAAATGTAGATTTCCAACTTGAAGAAATGTTTGCCAGAGTTATCAGATGTTCGTGGACAAACATTCTGAACGACACATTTTAATTTTGAGGAAATGTTTTCAATCATCTTACGTGCCGTAGAGCTCATCCCTTGTGGCAATTTTCATTTTGAAGAAATTTTCTCAAAAAGCTGTCTGCTGTACTTAGATAATTATGCTCAACGATAGATTTCAATTTTGAGGAAATTTCCTCAAAATCTGTTTCGCTCTATTTTGAAGAAATTTCCTCAAAAAGCTGTCTGCTCTACTTAGATAATTATGCTGAACGATAGCTTTTCAATTTTGAGGAAATTTCCTCAAAATCTGTTTCGCTCTATTTAGTTAGTGTTTGGAAATGAAGCACTATTCCGAATGGTAGATTTCCAATTTGAGGGAATGACAGCCGGAGTTAACATATGTTTCATGACAATCAGTTTGAACGATGCATTGCCATTTTGAGGAAATTTCTTCAAAACTGCCCGAAACGTTATCTACCTCACTTAGCCCGTGAACAGGGACACTCATTCGGAAAGATAATTTCAATTGAAGATATCTCCCCACAATTTGATTTGTCACAGTTAACGTACATAACATAGACTATCTTTCCGAGTTGTAAGTTTAAAATTGACCCTCTCAAACTTATTCAGTCTATGAACATTCTAACGAGCAACTTTTCCTTGTTAATTATGGACAGTCATTCCGACCAGTGGATCAAATTTCCCCAATGCGTTATCGGCGTTACTAAACATAAACACTGAACCCTATTCTGAAAAGTACATGGACTATCAATCGAAATGATTATTTTAAGTTTTGGAGGCCCTGTCGTTAGCTACAAAAGTATCATTTTCTCAACACATGTCTTCATGGAGAATGATTCCAAACGATATACTCAGCCGGTAGACATGAAAGATAGATTGCTATTTTGAGGAAATTTCCTCAAAACGTCTAGGCCATAGCTACATATCACCCTTCCGAGCGATCTTACTCAGCCGGTAGACATGGAAGATAGATTGCGATTTTGAGGAAATTTCCTCAGAACGCTGTCTGCTCCAGTCAACGTATGAGCACGGACAACCATTCCGAACAGTATGTTTTCATTTTCAGAACATTCCTTCAATATGCGGCTTATGAGATGGATGAAAAGTGAACAATTAGTTAGTTGGCAATGACTATTTTCATGAAAATACACAATTTTTCAATACTATCTGCATTGGTTTGTTTTCTCTATCCTATATTTTGAGGGAAAGTCGAGACAGTCCACTATTATTTTGGACTTCGTTTTTACTTCCGTCGATCAGACGGAGGTCTAGGAGCGCAACGTGATATCTCCCGCCAAATAATTGTCATATGGGGAACCCACGACTCGTGTGATTTCCAATAGGGATTGCTATGGTTCCCGACGAAATTTTGAAAAGTTTCTGGACACAATTGAATGCTTACGTCACAAAAGGTGTGTATCCTTTGCAGTGCTTCCACCGGGTCTCTTAATTCGAGGGTACTAAATTCGCGCGTGTACTTATAGCTTCTCGCTGGTACAGATGGCCGGTATGCGACGAAGACAAACCTGCGCTTTCATAAAAAGTAAATTTTCACGAAAGAAAAACTCGCATTCCGGATAGTATAATTGGGAACTTCCACGAGAATCTCTGAATCGGCAAAAAGATAAAGGACGAGTGTCATTCACCAGGATGCGAGTCGGAAGTGAGAAGTCAAATTCAAAGTCAGAGGTCAAAAACGTAAAACTCCGAAGAACTCTCCCGGCTTTTTCTTTTCTTTTTTTTTTTGAGTTGGGGGGGGGGAGATAGCGACTGGAAAAATATATCTTCCCATGCTTCAATCGTTATCTGTGAATCCGATCAACAACCTAGCCAGACAATCTGTCAAAAATTATCCGTCGTCTGGGTAAGGTTGAAGGGTAATCGGAAGCTCGGACTGTGATACAGGCAAAAACTGTTGTTGTTGTAGTCTGGAAAAATAACTGGCATGCATTCTATGGAGAAGGGCCTCGTGAGGCACAAAGTGCAATTTTGTTGTTGTTGTTTATCTGCAAATCCGCTCATTTCGATGGGTATCTTTCACTGGTTCTCACAGTTGCCTGGCCTGTGTTATATTCGGTGGTCGAAGTCTACGTATAGTTTTTTTCAATAAATTATGGAAATTAATACAAACATATATACAGATATTTTTTTAAATAGATTTTTTTATAAGTGTATTTCTCTTTCATCTTAGGCTCAATTAAAGTCATTCTCTAAAATGTGAAGCCGAGTTAATACAGTTTTTAATTATCTACCAAACCCTGTCCTCTATGACATAGAATAAAAGAGAAGTTGGGAATAGAACCGCTCAACACAGTCATTTCTAAACATCAAGTTGTACATAAGTATTTTTACTTACTCTGTACAAGCTGAGGGCATTTTTGTGGCTTTTGAAAATTTTGAGATTTTTGCGTGTCTGTCCATATTTAACTAAGCGACATCCAAGCGAGCTAATGTACGAGCGTTATATTCATATCAAATATGGTGCGGCTTGTGTTCAATGAGGCTTGGAATGTTTATACAATTAATTTTCTTCTCACTGTTACACATGAGCAGTGTGACTAACGTCACAGGACCTACGAAGTAGGGTAGGCATTAGGACTCCGACGCGAACTGAACTCTTGGAAATCCCCACCCCCCAGTTGAAATCCTGCCTATATTAAGATGGGCACTGCCCAAGTCAGAATCACCAGTGATTTTCATCAAAAATCACCAGAAATTTTCATCAAAAGTAGGTCAGCTCAGAACTTGTTGGTAACAGTCTCCGAAAAATAAATAACGATCGCCGATTTAATTTTACAATTTTTTAACTAAAGGAAACAGATTGAATAATAAAAAGTTCAGTAGATTTCAGGCTTTACGTGTGAAAATACATTTACATCTCTTTAATGGTTTTCAGTGCTCTTGTCCAGGACCAAAAGAACTTTTTGAATCGCATTATTTTCCCAACAATACAACAAATTCTTATATACAGTCCTATAGTAGAAAGGTAGCATTTATGTAGTTTACGGTAATTCATCTCAAGACCAACACCTTCTCGGCACAAGATAATAATGATTCTATGTCATTCTCCTGAGCATGACCGGTACAAAGACGAATAAATAGCATCTCTACATCACGTTGTTATCTAGATATATGAGACAACACATTTTGGGTATAGGTATTCTGATGAATGTAGAATTTGAGGATTGTACTTAGCATCTTAAATACAGCCTCTTAATACTGATTACATATCTGTTTAATTTCTTTTCCCATAAAACATATGTGTGTATAGCAAAAGTGTGTGTCTCAAGTTAACGGCAGCTGTTCAAATGTCCCCTGGAACGGAAATAAATTAATAAAGACGTCAACATGCGAACTCATAGAATCTGCACTGTCGATGGTTTAATGTAATACCGGTACCATCTGTTGTGATATTTTTTTAACTCCCAGACAGATCTGTTTATTTTTGTCTCCCCTGCTCTGACCTCTAAGAACAATTTAATTATTACACCATGGCAGTATTAACTGCATTCTCGAATCCCAAGCCTATCAGACTGTTAGTTCTGCTCTGTTTATAGGCCTATTGGGGTGACCCGGCTACACTGCTGTGACCTCTAGCTCTCAAAACAATTACGGATGGCATATCCCACCAGGTTTTGTACTGTATTATATATACAGTGAAACATACAGCCAAGGGTTCCCAATGGACATGACAGTGCACTCGCTGAGCCATCAATAAATAATAAAAAAAAATAATTATAAATCAAATTTTCATCAGAATTCGGTCAGCTCAGAACTTGCTGGTAACAATGCCCTAATGCAAGTTCATGCCAAAAATCAAGGTTCTAATGTCAACGGTTCTCCTTATTTTGCTGACGAAAGGATTCGGATGGACTGACTGACTGACTCACTCACTCATTACCGGACAATTTGCGATCTGTAGCCTACTTCGTAGGAACAATGAAATTAAGTTTCAAATCATTTGATTCATCTCTTCGATGTAGATTGTTATGTTTCATTCGAGGAAATAATTTTAAAAGATACATATGACATTTTCTAACTTTATGGCTGGAGTTGTATCACAAAGAGCAAACGGCGTAAACATGCTTTCCCATCTCACCCACGCTCATATGGGTATCGATCGTTCCTATTCGAGGACACACTAACTGATGACCTAGTTCAGAGCCAGTGATTTGCTCGCCCTCCACCCCATTGGATATCAGTTGATTCCTAAGGAAATAAACATTACACATGTAATGACCACCTGCCGAGTGATACATGTGTGAATCGGTCAGACATTTCCAAGGATGCCAAATTCTAACTTAAAACAACCATGCCGGATTTCATTGCTTCACTGAGAATAATTGGATCTAACTTTTACAAAGCCTGCAGCTCCAAATAGCTCCTGGATCTAGAATACATAAATGAAGGGACCTAGTTTATCGGTGCTATGGCAAAAATATCATGTAGAATGGGATTGTGTGGATAATATCCTTGGAAGTTGAAGTCCTGCTGCATGCTTCACAAACATCATCAAAAGTGAAAATTATCTCCCTTGACCAGGTAAGGACTTGAATGTGTGTCTAAAATGATTTAGCTTCTAGAAACAGACTTCATTTCAAATTTTAATTCCAATTCTGCTACATGTACATGTATAAAATACATACAGAATGAACTGCATACATAATAACACAAAGAACAGGTATATGTATCTCATTACATTCTTATTCAAAGATCAATACCTGGGTAATATTACAACAATACCATGGCGTTATATATTGTTATGATTGACTTAACTTTAGCTGCTGAAGATATTTCTAATTTGAGATCAATGAACAATCATACTAGATTTCATAACTTCATTTATTTTCACAATAAGAAACATAATCGAGATTAGCAAGTGAAGTTTTAAAACATAATATAATAAACAACATGGGTCTTCTTCAGTTTATTGTAGACAAAAATACCCATGAATATATGTTACCATGATTTAGTCATGATATTACCTGTAATATATTGATGTCGACAAGGTATAAACATAATTATTTGATGATTAACATGAACTTTTTATTTGCTGCGTGGAATTCAGTCATTTGTTCCATAGGGGCAATATTCTCATCAGTCATCACCATTCAATGTGAATGTGATACATGTACAAGTCCATGGTCATTGATACAGTAAGGTGAAGGCGAAGGTGACCTGTAACACCAGTATACAAAATTATACCGAGCGCATTGAATCCTCATCATATGATGTTGAGACAGATCAGAACGAAGTGTCGGTAAAATCAGGTGTGTTTTGAAGAGCATTCTCTCATCAGTGATGATGCTATACTGTACACATACAAAATATGAAGTGTTGATGTGTTGGGCCTATAGCACAAAATCACAAGCAAGTTGGTACAACAACTAGGCACACGGTGTCTCATTTCTGCCGCTAACGTGTCGATTTGGGTGAGGGGATCCTCTCAGGGGGAGGTGGGGGTGGGATGGGGCCTAATGTCTCAAGCACTTTTCCAGGTTTTCCATCAATATACTCTATTCCATACCCCAATATTTCAAGCACGTCAAATCAAACAAAAATTATTTGCTGGGAATGTGACTTTCACATCCCTGTCTGGACATGCTAGTGAGGAACCCTCAATCCCAGATTAATTACCATTGATGAAGCTAACGTCCAATAAATGCAAAATTGAGCTTGGCATCCGGCCGTATGTTATTCAGTGATGTATTACGCTACGGACCCTGTTGCCTCGACGGAGGTCTTTGCGCTCATCCAGCGCTTGTTAGTAAAATAGTTACAAAAACAAAACCAGGCAAAACTTTTAAAAAATAAGATAGGGTTTACTAGTTCGAATTGTCTCCTACCAAGGTATACCATCAAAGTTGAAACAAGACAACAGTTTTCATGAAATTTCAATTGAAAAATGGACGCTATTGTTTTCATTTTAATTTTTTAAAATTGGAATATTTTCTACACAGTAGTAGCGTCAGTGATACAAATCATATAGTTGGAATCTCTACGATGTATGCTTTCATAAAATATATAGTTTATTATGGTTATCTTGTACATTTATTGATACAGAATCCCTACGATGTATGCTTTCATAAAATATATAGTTTATTATGGTTATCTTGTATATTTATTGATACAGACGACAAATTGTCATGGGGTACAAAAACTGCCTCTAAGGGGCTAAGTCAATCAGCGAGTATTGTAAGTTCATTTTTTTTCTCGCTTTGACCACTCAGTAACGTAGGCTGAGATTCGGTATAACCCTCCTGAATCATACAAGGCTAAAAAGGGGTGCCCAACCATGCGACTGTGCATAGCTACAAATATGAGACGGTAAAACATTTCCTGTTACACTGCCCAACCGACTCGACCGGGACACAACATCACCTAGATCTCGTGGAACGTAGTTTCGTGCATCACAAGGTACCAGCAGCTGACATAAATCTGAACACCCACACCATGCTGGGTTGAGGGATATCAGAGCAGTCGAAATAGTTCATTGTGGACGCAAAAATCTATGCAATATATATTTTGTATCCTTGCTCTTATTTGACTGCAAGCTACCCTTTCAATCAACAATCCACGTGTTTCTACAAGTGAAAATTCAATACTGTGAAAACCACAGAGTGACAATCTGCAGCATCCATTGGACAATGCCTTAAGGAATACCACAACAAGAACAAACACAAATTTGATGTGTGTTATTGACCCAAAAGGACGTTGGGACAATAGTAGTATATTCATAACACACTCTCCACACGGGAAAGAAGAATTGAAATGGAAAAATAATGCAAAAGAAAATTCGGTCGATTTTCTTCTAGCTCTTTATGTGTAAGTTTTATGAATAAAGCTTTAATTCCCAGCCGTTGACATCTCTCTTCCCTGTCGCCGAACCCCTATAGAATTGTGATGGCTATTTTGGTGGCCAAGGTTGATATACAGTTACATACTTTTTACAATTTTGGTGGACATTTGGTTAAAAGATGATATTATTAAAGTCAGCAACATTTAATTAAAGCCACCAATGACAGAACAGAAAACTCTGTCGTAAAATTGAGGACGTTTTAAATTTGGGGTTGGGTGAAATTTTGTTTTATATCTCCTGCATTACTAGATATCAGGATCCGGCTCCTATCTTTTAACCCAACTAAGACATTTTTCATGACTTGTAAATCGAGTAAGGCATATTCCTAAAAACAAACGTACGAAAATGGAAATTATTTTCTTTCACGCCGGATGCAACAAAATCGATCTTATTCCAAATCAGGAGTAGAACACAGCTCCGACAGCCGCTGCTTTACACAGCCAGCAAAAAGGTGATACTCGTCACCCTAAAATGGTCATGACAGCATCACCCCAAAAAGGTGATGAGTTAGAGCCATAAAAATATTCTCAATAGCTAGGGATTAACCAAAGCAAGAATATCCTCCATTAACCAAAGCCAAAACATACTCAATAGCTAGGGATTAACCGAAGCAAGAATATCCTCCATTAACCAAAGCCAAAATATTCTCAATAGCTAGGGATTAACCGAAGCAAGAATATCCTCCATTAACCAAAGCCAAAATATTCTCAATAGCTAGGGATTAACCGAAGCAAGAATATCCTCCATTAACCAAAGCCAAAATATTCTCAATAGCTAGGGATTAACCGAAGTAAGAATATCCTCCATCTAACGTATTCTTAATGAAGACACATTGATTTTGATGACGTTAGTTTTTAATTTATGTGTATTCATGAGTTTTATCCAAAGGGAGGTACACGCTATATTATCATTGGTATACACTTACGATGTGATCAAATGCTGCAATTAAAGAAAAATTTAAGGAACCTTATAAACCAAGGAACATCCCATGAATGATATCAAATATATGTAGGAACTCTGAAGAAATCACCATGGCTTCTGGCATTATTATTGCCATGTTTATTCTTCTTTCAAACCCATTCGTCCATGAATTTTTTTCGCGTTCATAATCATAATGCCTTATCCATAAGCCAAGCAAAATACAAATAAAAAATAGATATATTCTCTTTCTTCAAAATGAACTTCAAGTCGAGTCACTAAGTGTTTCTGTGCCTGTTTTTCTGAAACTGGTTATATTTTTGCTGTGCTGGGTTCTCTTGTGTCAGATTCCGCTTGACCCGGGGCTGGGGACCTTTTGGGCGTCATGTTTTTTACGTCTCCATAGTGTTCGAATGAGCAGTCACACTTGGAGCGTGACTGACATAAATACTCTGGAAACGACATCGAAATTCATTTGAATAACGTATAATGGTCATTGCTTATGACTTTATGTAAAGAACATGATGCCAACATATCTTGTTGGCATCATTGAAAATTGTTAATCGCTTCTATCTTGTAGGAAACCATTTTGCGTTTTATAATTTTATTTTATACACATTTAGAATTGATGCTGGCTGTCATACGAAATGGGTCTTTCGATTATTGAAGTGGAAATTCATCTATGGACGACGATTGAATATTGAGTGTCAGATCTGATCCTTGCTCTAGATCCCATGTAACTTCGATGCAGGAATATCAGAAGGCAGAACACAGCTGATCATGTCTCACCTAGACGAATACAACAAAATCCAACCAACACAAATTCTCTATAATATCTACCAGGCTACCAACGCAATGAGAATATGCCTTGGACGAATTCCAAACAACAAGACCAATGTACTCCACTGCTGTTGGATATAACCTTTTCAAATAGCCGTTCTATACGTGCTATAATTGCATGAATATAACATGTGAATCTCAGACGTCTACCAGATACATGAGAGTCGTGATCTCACTATCAAGAAGACATTACTCTCTGTTGAGGTTGCTACACTGACGTATTTGGAAGAGTAGCCATTCTATCAGTGCTCGTCCTTTAAGCGCACCTCCTTTCGTGAGTGAGTGAGCCAATTTGCCGTTGGTGGGGACCTATTTTGCGGGAAATATTGGTTGTATAATTGCTCTCCTCGAATAAAAGCTTTTCATTCGTAGTTTTCTTTTCAAGATCTGTAAGAAGGTCATGGGGCCAGACCGACTTCAATTTATATGTTTACATTCTCTGTCTGGAAATGTAGGCTACGCCACACCCTTTAATACATTATGGGGATATTAGTTGAAATGGCAGCATAATTCGAGGAGTCCCTGGGGATAATCCAGCATACACCCTGTCTATTCATTCCACCGCATTTGTAGGCCTACTTGTTTGTAGCCTACATATCTATGCAGTAGATATATTTTCATATGCGAGAAGAAACAATTGCGATAACATGGGCGTTTTCAGGTGATATTGTTATATTTACATTTGTCCAACAGCTCTCTTGACCGAGAATCCGCAGAGGAGTTTGAAACTTTACTCCATTAAATGTAAATCCGAGTCTATCCGATCGGTGTTAAATCCTGCTCACAGACCCTCAAAACAAGAGTTTAAGGGTGTGGTATTACGGTGAAGTGTCAATAAATGGGGTCTATATAATTATATAACCCTATGCTTTATATAAAAATGCACCAAGGTCTGAAACGCAATTTTGGGGGAAACGAGAAATAAACGGTTTACCTTCAAACAAAATACATCAACATATTCTACAGTTGTCACTCTACATATTCCTGTCATCAAATTAGTAAATTTATGCAATTTTATACCGTTGCCGAGCGATTCAAAATCCAGCCTGACTGTCCATTCAACCCGGCGCAGCGAGACGATGGTTCGCTTCTTTCTCAACTCTGATTGGTCAGTCGCGACACGCCTCCGGCAAGAGAGGTCACACACTGATCAGCTGACCAACACCAAATTACATGTACCTGTACTGACGAACCAAGTGGCTATATATGTCTACGAAACTATGTCATAGCATTCAGAATTTCGGGTGGTTGCTTTGGATTCACAAAAAGAGCTACAACTGTCAAATTGAACAAACATTAGGTCATTTTCGCTAATGAGTTCATGTGACCGACATCCATGCTAAAATCAATCTCAGTAATCTCAGATATAATATCACGGAACAGTATATCTGACATCAACGCTATATAAATCACGTGCGAATTTCAAACTATATCTGTTAGCCAATGAGATGGATAGCTGGGCGAAATAACTTGCCCCCTTGTAATTACACACAGATGCACGTGAACCAATATAGGGAATAGAAAAGAGAAAATGAGGCATCATCATCTAGACATCGTACATGGTAAACGTATATTGACGTGAAACGTTTTTACTACTACTATGTACGTGGGATAATGGATGTTTCAGATCCACAGACTGCGCAGGGTCCCCAAGACAAACTGTCAGGCTACTGGGAACGCACTCGGGCACTGATCCTGGCCAACGAGGGAGTTCGATTCAACCTGTCACCTTGTCTGGATCAAGGAGGTTGGAAAGGAAGACCTGTAATGACAACCAAAGCAAATTAATGCAATACTGACATATAATTCTTTGAGCAGGTATACAAGATTCAAATCGTGGTAGCGTACAATCCCTGCAAAGAAGATCCCTACTCTATGAATTATCTGTACGCTTATAGTTATCATTAACCGAAGTTCAATAGAAAATATATACAAAATAGATAGAGCCCTAGCTATAACGCGAGCAGGCCTGGTCACAGCCACAGTCTGGTCACGACCGGTTCTCTCATGGATGGGTCCAGCTTCTATCTTCCTTCCCCAGGGCTTTGTAGTAGGATCCAGCGTCTATCGTCCTTCCCCAGATATACGTGGTAAGGTCCAGCGTCTGTCTTCCTTCCCCAGGTCTTCGTTCACTCCCGTATGGATGAACACTGCATCGTGTCTCGTCTTACACGACTAGGCCCTTCCGTGGTTATGTCCGGCGTGTGTCTTCCTTCTCCCGGTCTTCTTCCCTCGGGTGGTATGGACTTCTCGTCGTCGTCGTGTCTCGTCTTACACGACTAAGCCCCTCCAAGCGTTGATAACCGTCAATGGATGCGGACGGCCTGAGCACGACAGTACTATCACAGTACAAAGGCTTCTACGGCACCGGCCCGTCTCTCTGTAACACCGCAGGACTATTCAACTGCACGGCTCACCACCAGCAGCAGACGGCACCCCTCGTAGGAATACACCCCCAGGCTTCAGCGACCCCGCTTACGGCGACTCACTCCGCGGCCCGGCTCCAAAGATGAATCATCAAGGCTAGAGTTCACGGCTACACGGTCCACATAGGATCGGACATCAATAACACACGGTGGATAGGCAGGCACCTGGTCTAGTAACCCTCTTCCTATACTACTGTATGGGCACCTGGAGTCGGCACCCTCCTTCTATACTACTGTATGGTCAACTAGTATAGGAACCCTCCTTCTATACTACTGTATGGTCAGCTGGCCCTTGAACCCTCTCTCTATACTACTACAGGGTCATCCGCAATAGATGGGCATCAGGTCAAGGATTCCCCCTCTATATACTACTGTATGAGACAGTAGTAATCTATCATTGGCCGTGAATTACTCAATATATGTACAGGGTGGTGAGAGACTATGCTTATGGAGGCGAGAATGGATAATCGTTTATCGTACGATTGCCTGGGTAGATGTATATTTATCAAGCTATAGGCACGAACCTATAGCTTGTGGGTGTTAGCGTGAATGTATTTCAACCCGTAGGTTGTGTATTAAGTACATGTGTGCATGAATAATTGTTTAGGTAGGAACTGTGTATGATTTGCCTAGCTGTATCCTCTTCACAGAGACTAGCGTCCCCTACCGGATTCAGCTTAATCGATACCATAAAGGTACGGCCGTGCTATCAACACTAACGCCGTTAGTTAATTCCCAGAGCTGATCCTGTACTAGCGTACAGTAGAGAATAAGAATAACCATTGGCGATAAGTGTCTATACTCTAACTTCCAGCGCAATCTCCATACAACTGTGCGATACGGTTGAAATGAGTAGAGATCGAAGTAGAGTAAACACAGCCCGGACGTGTGAAATGTACGTGTGTGTAAATGTATGCAATGATGCTATAGGATTCGGCGGCGGCACTTCTACAATTCGGCGGCCTGGTCGCGGCCCGGCGGCGGCACAAATTCGGCGGCGGCCTTTCTCCGGCCCGGCAATGTATTGGATTTCTTCTCCCCAATAATTCGTGCGTGTTCTCACCTCGAAGTTTCTGCTCGTCTCTGTCGTTTCAGTGGGAGTCCGGCTTATATAGGGCTACCGCTCTTCTGTGGATAAAGGTAGAAACAGACGTCGAAGATTCCAGCTCCCTCTTTATTGTCACTTACAACACTTCCCGATCAGTTTATCTGGACTTCGCTGGATAAATATGGCTATGGAGGAACAAACCATAATTCATAACGGACGTAACTGGTAAATCTCAGCTTCCAACTCTCTCTAGTTATTTCATACGACGACCGCAAGTTCACTGTCCTAATCTGCATATTCTCTGAAACCGACTTCCGGATTCCTGACTGACGTCACAGCGAAGCAAGTAGCTCACCAGGGTCCCTTTCACCGTCTCGACTGGTCGTTTGAGATAACTTCACCGGGATTTCGAGGCATTGTCTGTCTCCCGGATTATTATAGTTCATTCTAGGAAAATTACAGCGTTGAATTCCATCAGGTAAGTGAACCGCACACATAAACACAATGTCACTTTCGATTTCACACTAATCACCAGCTGTGATTTATTAAAGGGGATCGCAAGGGTCGTTGTCAACCTGCACTTTCGTTACACTACCCCCGCCTTCGAAGAACATGACGCCCTCGTCATGACTCTCGTCACGCCACCACCAGCACGGATGTGCAGAACAAAACATATGTACAACGTATATACAACAAAATTACAGGACGACGGTCCATTTGACTTCCTGGCCAAGTCGTCGTCACCTGCAGTGGACATCAGGTCCACAGCAGGCCACAGCTCTCTCTTGCTGGAGTCATGCATCATGCATCTGAGGCAGTAAAGCCTCGGGATCACCCATCCGGTGTTCGTCGCCCACCGGAGTACCTGCAGGTCGGCCCTGCACCATAGGACATCCCTCGACGATCACGGTCATCAACCGTATTTCTCCGACCATACGGTCGTGCATCTCCTGCCCACTTGCAGGCTAAAACGTAGTCATTAAAGCGCCTCGGTCGCTGGACACATCGTCCACGAGTCGTTCGTGGAGGACTCCAAGTCTCCGGCAAGGCCATCTGCTCTTCCGAAAGGGGCGACTCGACTTCCACAGGGGGATCAGGCGGTAATCCAAACTCATAATCTGCTAATCTCCGAGGACGACGGATTCTCCGTCCACTCCTCGTCTGCCGAGGTACCGGAGATCTCGCTGCAGCCGGGTGCTCCACCGGATATGGGAAGACTCCCACGGGCTCCGAGTCATTCTCAGACTCGACATCACCATCATTCTCCGTAGACTCAGTGGTCTCACTATCCGACATCTCTCTGGGGTAGAAGGGCTTAAGCAATCATGATGGACCACACGGAGGCCACCAGCCTCGTCGGCGATGCGATATGTCACATCAGTCAGGGCTTCTTTCACAGTATAAGGCCCTCTCAAGCAAACCTGATCACCCGGCTTGTAACTGTGAGGAAAAGTTCTCGTATCGTCCACCACCAGTTGAAACGTGGGTGCCGCCGAAGACGTTTTTGGTGGATCCTGCGGTTGGGAACCATCTCGTATACGGCTTTCAGGGCAAGTCGCTCGATAATGGTCATGTTTACCGCACGTCCAGCACCTCGGTGTCCAGTCTCGGTTACCGTATGGGCGTTGTCGGCGACGTCTATGCCCCCATCTCGATCGGTATCGTCGTGGTTGTTGCTGTCGCGGTGATTCAATGTCTCGCAGAATCTGTTCCAATAACCGCTTCATTTCTCTCAGATGCTGAGTTTCCGTTCCCACCTTTTCCTCGGCATGAACAGCTCTGGTTGTTGCCCATGTTTCATGTCGACGGTATCTCTTGAATGCTTCCAGTTCCACAGCCGCATGTACTGCCGCATCCAAGTTCTTGGGTCGTGTCTGCCAGACTTGAAATCCCAGCTCATCACCGATAGCGTCCAGGAACTGATCCTTGGCTAGGGTATCCTGAACATCGTCTCCGGCGTCGGGATAGGCCAGCTGTGCCAGGCGGATTAGTGCTTGAGCCAAGGCCGGAAGATCTTCGTCCCCCACGCGGTGTCTAGACCTCAGCTGTGCCTTGTACATATCCATCTGATTAGGCGGAGCAAAGCGCTTCTCCAGGGCTTCCTGCAAGCAGTCGTAGTCGGTACTTCCTGGTGCAGACTTAAGGCTGGCTAACACCTGCTGCGCTGACCCCCTTAAAGCGACGGCCAGGTATTGGCCCTGTTGTTGGTAGGTCCATCCATTGATCACGGCACAGTTCCCGAAGTGAGCCAAATAATCCCGCCATGGCGTGGTACCATCGTAGGTAGCGGCCTTCACCATCGTCGTCTTCGGCCGTCTAGGTTCCCCCATGGGCGTGGACGACTGTAACGGGTGGTCCCATGAAACTGAAGGTGGTTCGTCCCGGCGTCTACTTGGTGGTGATTCATCTCGCCTCGACGTCGTCCCCGATGCGGCTCCGTCTCGACCCCGTTCCAGTCCGGCCGGCCCAGAATGAGTGTAATCTTCTGCCTTCGGTGGAGTCATCTCCTCACTGGCACTTTGATTTCTCAGTATCGTCGACATCTGTCCCATCATGGAGGTCATCGCTGTGCATAATGCATTTGAGACATTACGCTGGTCTTCTACCTCTCGTCTCAGGTCAACGTCGGGCTGCTCATCTACTGGCTCACGCCCCCTCAGTTGATCTTCAGATCGTGGCGTCAGGTCGGCCGGTGGTTCCAACAGCACCGAATCGAGTTCTTGCGTGGACAAGTCAAGAAGATTCTCAGAAGCCAGAGTAGCTGTAGTCGATCGCCCGGAACCTACGCCTCTTCCCGTGTCATGTAGTCCGCCAGGAGTCGGTGTCGGGGAAAGCTTCCGTCTGGTTCTCTTCATCGCTGATGGTGGTAGTCCGGCGACGAATTCTTCAGTAATATCCATGGTTGTCTGGTCCGGATCCATGCTATCCGCCAGGCTTGGTCTCCTTTCCATCGTCTCCCAGATGCTGGCCATCCCACCGCTGCCACCAGTTGAAACGTTTTTACTTCTATACGTGGGATAATGGATGTTTCAGGTCCACAGAGTGCGCAGGGTCCCCAAGACAAACTGTCAGGGTACTGGGAACGCACTCGGGCACTGATCCTGGCCAACGAGGGAGTTCGATTCAACCTGTCACCTTGTCTGGATCAAGGAGGTTGGAAAGGAAGACCTGTAATGACAACAAAGCAAATTAATGCAATACTGACATATAATTCTTTGAGCAGGTATACAGGATTCAAATCGTGGTAGCGTACAATCCCTGCAAAGAAGATCCCTACTCTATGAATTATATGTACTCTTATAGTTATCATTAACCGAAGTTAAATATATACAAAATAGATAGCCCTAGCTATTTCGCGAGCAGGCCTGGTCACAGCCACAGTCTGGTCACGACCGGTTCTCTCATGGATGGGTCCAGCTTCTCTCTTCCTTCCCCAGGGCTTTGTAGTAGGATCCAGCGTCTATCGTCCTTCCCCAGATATACGTGGTAAGGTCCAGCGTCTGTCTTCCTTCCCCAGGTCTTGTCCCGGTTTGCTCCCGGTTTTCTCTCGAAGCAAGTCTGATTTGATCCACCTCGAAATAAATAGAATTGTTTTCTGAGAATGGAATCGGTGAGATGCCTTAAATGGTTTGAACCATTCAGAAGGCGTATGTCGTAATATATGTAGTTCTCTTTGTAGTAGCGAAATTAATCTCGCGAATACATATGAAGACGGATAATAAATTAGATTGAAAATGAATAATTTAATATTATTTTGTAAGTCTGTCTAGATATCTGGAGTCGCATGGTCTGCATGGGAAGAAACTTAATTCGAACCTACTTTTAGAATTTGAATCACTTTATGAGATACATTCAGGAACTGTGCATTGAAATAAATTCTGCAAGTCTAAAATAATTACACAGGTTCTTCTGAAAGTATATCAGAATGGGAGAAAAAATATTGATAAAATTTATTTGATATCAGTTTGACTTGACGCTTCGTTAGAGATTCCTCCGTTATTTAGACAAATAGTGACATTGAAGACCACATGATCGACTGGTAATTCACTTGAGAGCGGAGAATTTTAACATAAACGCTCAATCGAAGTTTTTGAGCACTCCCTGTCAGTCGTTCTCATGGACAAAGCAGTATCGCGGATAGTGAAACGTGTGTGACCGTAGATCCAAAATGTCACTGCGCCCTGAATTGGGTGTTATTACTTTCATTATTTGGTTAATTTGCTAGACACAGGAAATCAGCAACAAATAATAGAAGGTGGGTATGCTATTAAGCCACGCATGCTAACAATGTTATTTCAGTTTTTTCTTTCAAAGAAATTAACTCCTCCACCCCCTCCCCTTCGTTATTGTTTGAAACCGACGGTTTTTCACAGACCGACTGCCGTGTGACTTGTGAATTATTTACACCTCAAATTCCGATTGTCAATATTGCCGCTAATCTCTTTGTTTGAACTTGTTATGATTTGATAAATTTGGCAGATAATTCGTCTACGGGAAGTTCATGTCGAGTTAATTTTAAAACAATCGGGCCTAAGAAGGAAATACATACAATAATATAGATTCATGGAAAAGAAAAAAACCTCTAAAACAAACAATTCCAGTTAACAGCCTAGCGTCCGTCTGACAATTCTTTAGCGGACTGAAATAAACATCACTACAAAGCCAGACTGAGTTGAATTTGAAATCGACGCCTCAAATTAGTACTTGACATGAAATCGATTGCTTCACACAGTGAAACTAACAACGCGCTCCGCCTAAGGCCGACATATACAAACAACTCTTTAAGGGGAAGGTGTAGAGTTCATATATTATTTTCTACGATTCGGAATCAACAGTTAATTTATGACGGAAGGCGCACCTGTCGTTGTCATTAACACAACTGACAGGTCGATTTCTTTCCAAAATCGGGCGTACTTCATGTCTTATTTCGCGTTATTACGTTAAACACTCTATGATTGCCGGTTATGTTATTTGTATTCGTCAAATAAGGCAACGAATACCCTAAATATGTCATTTATTTCGCGTCAGATATACAAGCAACTATCCAGATAAGAGAATATAATTCAAATATATATATTCATTAAAGATAAATGAAACGTTTTATTTCAATTGGATTAGGAAAACCTCAGGACATGGACACACCGATTAAACGTTGTATAATATGGGAAAACCGTTTCCAAATAGGAAAATCCGTTGTCGGGATTCCATTTTGGGCCGTGATATGCGTATACGACGAGCGGTCCCAAAATATGATGCCCGCACAACACTCCAATCGTCTGGGAAGCTACGGAAGACAAAAAATCACGGACATATAGAAACCGGGACCCCCTTCGAGATTACCAATAAATTTGATGTCCATCTCGAAAACCGGGACGTTTCGATCAAGATGAAACCGGGAGGAAACCGGGAGACGTCGCCAGGGGTCCCGGTTCTGCCCTCCCGGTTTCAGCCGAGAAATTTCTCGATCCATCTCGAAGGCATCGAGAAAGCGCCTCGATTAATTGGACGTGACCCCTAAGGCAGTCTGTTTAATTGTTCAAGTGCCTCGGAAACTAAGTTTTTAATCCTAATATTGAAGCACTTCTATTTATAATTTTGATTTCATTTTTTCACCAAATGTTAGAGGAAATAGTGAATATTTGAATGAAGAAATAAACAAAAAATGACCAATTTTGACCCTCTAAGGGGACAGCTATCCTTAACGGAGTATTAAAGTTAAAATATCTCTGCAACATAACACAAAAGGAATTCGCTTCTGTAGGAATTAACAATCCATGATAAAACAACTGACAGTAGGATAGGATACATACATATACGAGGTTTTATTAAATTCCTAATAGTAGTACTTAAAGCTAAAACCTTCCACATCACAACAGACGAAACACTAGTAGTAGGTAGTAGATATTTAAAGCCTAATTTCACCCGGATGTAACTATGACGTCACAACTTCCGATGGTGGCGCCATCTGTACACTTTGGACGCAAGGGAGACAGAGTTTGGCCGCCATCTTGAATTTTTGAGGCGGTGTGGGCGGCCATCTTGAATTGTGTGGAAAAGGGATGTATTCCTCCGCGGTGATGCGGTCCTGGCGGTGATGCGGTCGCGGGAGAAAGCTTCCGCGGAGAAAAAGTAGTCCCTAGACTGGAAATACGCTGCTTGGTCCGATGGGGTCGAGTGAGGTATCAAAGTGAAGCTTATGTGAGGGGGGATCTAATGGGCTGGGTGTGGGGTTGACATATCGGCATTCTGCGCATGCGCGGTGGCCCAAGGGTATGAAAATAGACGTTTTGAGAGCTAGGGGAGTCCCTAATGGGCCGATGGAGTTGAGTGAGGTATCAAAGTGAAGCCTAGGTGAGGGGGCATCAGATGGGCTGGGTGGGTGCATGTAAAATTTTTCCTGAAAAAAAACGGAACACGGACTTTATCGAAAAATCCGAGAAAATGCCTATATGGGGTATGGGGGGTATATAGGTCGCCGGGCTTAACGGGCTGCCTCTATCAATAGAGTTATCTCCCCCTAGTTCCAGGGTGGGTGTATGTAAAATTTTTCCTGAAAAAATACGGAACACGGACTTTATCTTAAATTACGTGAAAATGCCTATATGGGGTATGGGGGGTATAGGACCATCCTGGGAAACCTACTTCTCGACATTTGCGGTATAGGTTGTGGGGTCTCGTTTTCTTAGTCTCGTCAAGACAAACACGATAGGAAGTGTCGCGGAGCGAATCGGTGAAATTCTTGTAATGATATAGCCCCCATAGTCCCATACTGGGGGTATAGGAATGTTGAACCCACGAGAAACTTACTTCTATACATTTGCGGTATAGGTTGTGGGTCTCTGTTTTCTAGTCTCTGTCATTTAGAACATGATAGGAAGTGTCCTGGCAATGAAACGTGAAATTTTTTGGAAAAGTAAGATATAGCCCCATATAGTCCCATACTGGGGTAGGATCAATGTTTGTCCCCCTGAAACCTACTTCTCGACATTTGCGGTATGGGTTGTGGGGTGTCGTTTTCTTAGTCTCGTCAAGACAAACATGATAGGGAGTGTCCCGCAGCGAATCGGTGAAATTTTTAAAAAAGTGACCGAGGTCTGTATATAGGCCTATAGGCTGGCTGTATGGGGGTATAGTATCCTGGAAACCTACTTATAGACATTTCTGGTGGTATAGGTTGTGGGGTGTCGTTTTCTTAGTCTCGTCATTTAGAACATGATAGGAAGTGTCCCGGAGCGAAACGGTGAAATTTTTGGAAAAGTACGATATAGACCCATATAGTCCCATACTGGGGGTATAGGATCAATGTTTGTCCCCCTGGGAAACGTACTTCTATACATTTGCAGTAGGGTTGTTTGGATTTGTTTTTCACGTCTCGTCATTTAGAACACGATAGGGAGTGTCCCGGAGCGAATCGGTGAAATTTTTGAAAAAAGTCACCGAGGCCTGGGTAGGCCCATAGGCCTACACTGCATGGCTATGGGTGTATAGGGCCATACGGGGTGGACATGTTGGAGTCTAGGTGAGTCCCTAATGGTCCAATGGGGTCGAGTGAGGTCTTATTTTGAAGCTCTCGTGGAGGAGCACTTGACTACACTAATGGTTCGTCCGTGTTCAATAGTCTGCGCATGAGCAGACTGACCCGTAGTATAGAAAGTAGGCATTTTGGGGGGTATGTGGGTGTGTGTTTGGGTTAGAGATGGGCTATTCACGGTTCAAATGGGTCGTGTGGGAGGTATCCATGTGAAGCCTAGGTGAGGGAGCTCTGGATGGCGTGGCTGTGGGTTGAAATATCGTCATTCGGCATGCGCAGCCTCGATTGCGGGACAAAGTCACATCCAGGTCAAGCGGTCCAATGTCCAATGAGACAATGTTGCGGCATCGATATAGTCAGAGCTAGAGCACAAAAAGGGGATTCTAGATTAACTTGGAAAGATGGGCAGTTCCATTTGGACCAATCAGCGGTCGAGAAAAAGAGCCAATCAGCGGTCGAGAAAAAGAACCAATCAGCGGTCGAACAATCAGCCAATCGAATTGGGGTACTCACGGCGTGCTTTCGCTGACGTCCGCGCCTACATCTGGGTTCTTGTACACCCGGGTAATGTTTTCTGGACATGGATGGGTTACCTTTGGCTCCATTCTAGGCCACTGATTGGCTAATACGGTGTTCAAAGTCAGTTTCATGCATTATGCTCATAGAACTTATAGCAACGTCCGCCAACGCCAAGCTTAACGCTTCAACGCCCTGGTGAAATAGCTCAGAAGTTCTGATTTTCTAGATATTCCATGGAATTGTCACTAATTCTTCGAAATGCAGTGACGCCCGTCGACGCCCGTCGTTACGCCTTAACGCTCTAACATAACGCCTTGACGCCATGATATAGACCGGAGAGAGAACAACAACAACAACAACAACGATGACACATGAGAGAACAACAACAACAAGAAGTTTTTTTTCATATAGTTTATTTTCCCCAATGTTACAGCATACCCACGCTGGGGGAGCCGCGTTGGGTATGTTTACAACTCAAAAAGACTCTTGCCCAATCAGAGGCCACCATTTGCATCTGTCCTATTCGTTCCTGTCCGTTAGATGTATTCTTGTCCAATCAGAAGTCGCCATTTCAGCAAGTTCCATCTTCGACCATGTTCGCTCTGAACCGTTTATTCTAATCATCGTCGGACAGGCTTGGATATTCTTTCGGGCAGCATGTCCTGAAACAGTTGTTTGCGCATTCTGATCGCATTTTCCAGGGCCTCGGTGGGTGGTAGCCCCATAGCCTCTTCCAAGTGACGCTTGGTCTTCATGATGGACCTGTGCGTGGGATCGCCTTTCATTTCAAGCGGTAGTAAGGTATACTGCTCATAGATCGCCATGGCTGTTTTCCTGATGCGGGGGCGCATTTGGGTGTACGTCTGTTGTAAATTATCCTCTCCGGCGTCCTCAATCGCTGCAGCGTAAGTATTACGATCCCAGAAGGTAGGTTCTGCATCACTTTCCACGGACGTATGCTGACTATCTGAGGTCAAGCTCCCCGCATCACTAGACAGACTCTCGGCAATCTCTGTTTCGGCAACAGTCGGTACACTCTCAGCAGTCTCTGTATCAGCATCCGCCTCAACGGACTCCTCAGAGTCTTCAATCCCATGTATATTTTTCTGGTGTCGCATCATATCGTAATGTCTGGTGAACGTGCGTTCGCACTCAGAGCAAGTATAAGTCATGTTGACGGTTGAACGTCGACTGTGCGTGTTTTGGAAATACGCTCGCATTTATAGACAGTAACGCCCGTCAACGCTTAGCTTAACGCTTCAACGCCCTGGTGAATTAGCTCAGAAGCTCTGATTTCCACCGCGGTGGAAACCTTTACACCGCACGCGCCGGGGTCAAAGGTCAGTTGCGGTCACCTTTAGCGACGTACACCACTCAGAAGCGAGTATTTCAAATCCGTCACAGAGCTCTCGTCCAATCAGAAGCGAGTATTTTGACCCGGTGCATTATGGGACATATCCAAGATGGCGGTTCCAAAATGGCGGATCCAACATGGCGGCTCCAAAATGGCGGCGTATGTCAGAGCAATAGCACAAAAGCAACATTTGTTTGAACGCATCATTAAACGACGTTAAAGCGTTAACTGTTAAGGCTTTGAGACGGGCGTTAAGGCGTTGAAACGGGCGTTAAGGCGTAACGACGGGCGTTGACGGGCGTCGCTGCATTTCGATGAATTGGTGTCAATTCCATGGAAATCAGAGCTTCTGAGCTAATTCACCAGGGCGTTGAAGCGTTAAGCTAAGCGTTGACGGGCGTTACTGTCTATAAAAGCGAGCGTATTTCCAAAAACACGCACAGTCGACGTTCAACCGTCAACATGACTTATACTTGCTCTGAGTGCGAACGCACGTTCACCAGACATTACGATATGATGCGACACCAGAAAAATATACATGGGATTGAAGACTCTTAGGAGTCCGTTGAGGCGGATGCTGATACAGAGACTGCTGAGAGTGTACCGACTGATACCGAAACAGAGATTGCCAAGAGTCTATCTAGTGATGCGGGGAGCTTGACCTCAGATAGTCAGCATACGTCCGTGGAAAGTGATGCAGAACCTACCTTCTGGGATCGTATTGTGACAGCAGCTATCAATACTTACGCTGCAGCGATTGAGGACGCCGGAGAGGATAATTTACAACAGACGTACACCCAAATGCGCCCCCGCATCAGGAAAACAGCCATGGCGATCTATGAACAGTATACCTTACTACCGCTTGAAATGAAAGGCGATCCCACGCACAGGTCCATCATGAAGACCAAGCGTCACTTGGAAGAGGCTATGGGGCTACCACCCACCGAGGCCCTGGAAAATGCGATCAGAATGCGCAAACAACTGTTTCAGGACATGCTGCCCAAAGAATATCCAGGCCTGTCCGACGATGATTAGAATAAACGGTTCAGAGCGAACATGGTCGAAGATGGAACTTGCTGAAATGGCGACTTCTGATTGGACAAGAATACATCTAACGGACAGGAACGAATAGGACAGATGCAAATGGTGGCCTCTGATTGGGCAAGAGTCTTTTTGAGTTGTAAACATACCCAACGCGGCTCCCCCAGCGTGGGTATGCTGTAACATTGGGGAAAATAAACTATATGAAAAAACTTCTTGTTGTTGTTGCTCTCTCATGTGTCATCGTTGTTGTTGTTGTTGTTGTTGTTGTTGTTGTTCTCTCTCCGGTCTATATCATGGCGTCAAGGCGTTATGTTAGAGCGTTAGGCGTAACGACGGGCGTCGACGGGCGTCACTGCATTTCGAAGAATTAGTGACAATTCCATGGAATATCTAGAAAATCAGAACTTCTGAGCTATTTCACCAGGGCGTTGAAGCGTTAAGCTTGGCGTTGGCGGACGTTGCTGTAAGTTCTATGAGCATAATGCATGAAACTGACTTTGAACACCGTATTAGCCAATCAGTGGCCTAGAATGGAGCCAAAGGTAACCCATCCATGTCCAGAAAACATTACCCGGGTGTACAAGAACCCAGATGTAGGCGCGGACGTCAGCGAAAGCACGCCGTGAGTACCCCAATTCGATTGGCTGATTGTTCGACCGCTGATTGGTTCTTTTTCTGGACCGCTGATTGGCTCTTTTTCTCGACCGCTGATTGGTCCAAATGGAACTGCCCATCTTTCCCAGGTTAATCTAGAATCCCCTTTTTGTGCTCAAGCTCTGACTATATCGATGCCGCAACATTGTCTCATTGGACATTGGACCGTTTGACCTGGATGTGACCTTTTGTCCCGTGATTCAAGCTGCGCATGCGCAGAATGACGATATTTCAACCCCACAGCCACGCCATCAGAGGCTCCCTCACCTAGGCTTCACATGGATACCTCACACGACCCATTCGAACCGTGAATAGCCCATCTCTAACCCAAACACACACCCACATACCCCCAAAATGCCTACTTTCTATAATACGGGCCAGTCTGCGCATGCGCAGACTATTGAACACGGACGAACCATTAGTGTAGTCAAGTGCTCCTCCACGAGAGCTTCAAAATAAGACCTCACTCGACCCCATTGGACCATTAGGGACTCACCTAGACTCCAACATGTCCACCCCGTATGGCCCTATACACCCATAGCCATGCAGTATAGGCCTATGGGCCTACCCAGGCCTCGGTGACTTTTTTCAAAAATTTCACCGATTCGCTCCGGGATACTTCCTATCGTGTTCTAAATGACGAGACGTGAAAAACAAATCCAAACAACCCTACCGCAAATGTATAGAAGTAGGTTTCCCAGGGAGACAAACATTGATCCTATACCCCCAGTATGGAACTATATGGGTCTATATGGGTCTCGGTGACTTTTTTCAAAAATTTCACCGATTCGCTCCGGGACACTTCCTATCATGTTCTAAATGACGAGACTAAGAAAACGAGACCCCGCAACCCTACCGCAAATGTATAGAAGTACGTTTCCCAGGGGGACAAACATCGGTCCTATACCCCCAGTATGGGACTATATGGGGCTATATCGTACTTTTCCAAAAATTTCACCATTTCGCTCCGGGACACTTCCTATCATGTTCTAAATGACGAGACTAAGAAAACGACACCCCACAACCTATACCGCAAATGTCTAGAAGTAGGTTTTCCAGGATGGTCCTATACCCCCATACGGCCAGCCTATAGGCCTATATACAGACCTCGGTGAATTTTTTCAAAAATTTCACCGATTCGCTCCGGGACACTTCCTATCGTATTCTAAATGACGATACTAAGAAAACGAGACCCCACAACCTATACCGCAAATGTATAGAAGTAAGTTTCCCATTAGGTTCAACATTGGTCCTATACCCCCAGTATGGGACTATATGGGGCTATATCGTACTTTTTCAAAAATTTCACCGATTCGCTCCGGGACACTTCCTATCATGTTTGTCTTGACGAGACTAAGAAAACGAGACCCCACAACCTATACCGCAAATGTCGAGAAATAGGTTTCCCAGGATGGTCCTATACCTCCCATACCCCACCCTGGAACTAGGGGGAGATAACTCTATTGATAGGCAAGCCCCGTTAAGCCCGGCGACCTATATACCCCCCATACCCCATACAAGCATTTTCCCGGATTTTTCGATAAATTCCGTGTTCCGTTTTTTTTTAGGAAAAATTTTACATGCATCCACCCAGCCCATCTGATTCCCCTTCATCTAGGCTTCACTTTGATACCTCACTCAACTCCATCGGCCCATTAGGGACTCCCCTAGCTCTCAAAACGTCTATTTTCATACCCTTGGGCCACCGCACATGCGCAGAATGCCGATATGTCAACCCCACACCCAGCCCATTAGATCCCCCCTCACATAAGCTTCACTTTGATACCTCACTCGACCCCATCGGCCCAAGCAGCGTATTTCCAGTCTAGGGACTACTTTTTCTCCACGGAAGCTTTCTCCCGCGACCGCATCACCGCCAGGACCGCATCACCGCGGAGGAATACATCCCCTTTTCCACACAATTCAAGATGGCCGCCCACACCGCCTCAAAAATTCAAGATGGCGGCCAAACTCTGGCAGATCAAGTTCTCTCCCTTGCGTCCAAAGTGTACAGATGGCGCCACCATCGGATGTTGTGACGTCATAGTTACATCCGGGTGAAATTAGGCTTTAAATATGTACTACCTACTACTCTCACTAGTCTGGACGATGCAATTATGACCAAACATGGCAATTGAAGCAGAGAACGATACTGGTGCCACCAGTTGAACAGAGGCGACATAGCCGTAGCAGAAATTAATAAGCTAAGGAATTAAGTATAGGCCTAATGATGTGCACTTTCTTGACACAATACTTGGATCAAATGGGACCTTGATTGGGTACGTTGCTTAGTACACCGAGCCCACAAGTGCTGTAGCAGTGCCCCGTTATTTTATGGCTTCTGAAAAAAAGTCAAGATCATGCAATGGGGCATTTGGCCTCGATGGCAGCGGGCGGCCCACCGACATTTGGCTGGCCGCATGAACTCCAGTTCGTCAATCGGTGCGCCATTTTACCCCACATTCATAAATGTGAGCTGTTTCAACATTATTGTGAAGACATGTGTTTGATCTAGGAAAAGAACAATAAGCAAAACTGATATCGTTAACTGTAAGTTTATTGATAAAGCCAACGATTAGAATACTTCTGATATTTGATAAGACAGGAAAATCCTCCACTGACCTATGGTATCACAGCATCAAATTAACTCGTACTTTTCCGGTGAACACCCTCTCAATTCCTTTCATTGGTCAGTTTGTATGAGCGCCTTTTTTGGTAAATTTCATTTCTGGTTGATTTCATTGGTTATAACATGTCACTGTATAGTATGTCTGATTGGCTGATTATCTTTGAATTGATCTGTAAAACTTCTATATACACACGGAACCATTCCTGACCATGACATGAATAAATATATGTCGAAATATTGTTCTACTGAGCGCTTTTCATCGATTTTATCGGGATCACTCTCCTTTTGTCTCATAAACGTCATCAACTGATCTATCAAACGTTTCAAGGGGCATATTTTACGCTTCCGTGAACCAGAAACATGTCAGGTAATAACATATATATATCCAGGAAAAATATGTTAGTACCGGATATCTTTAAATATACAAACAAAATCAAACTGAAATTTCTTACATGTATTATTAGCGCTTTGGTTATATTTATAGAGCTATGACATCATCCACTTATTCTGATGAGAAAATGTGTGGTGTTCGCCCAAAGTAAAGCATGTAGTGTATGACATGGTTATGAGAAGATGCGTGTGTGCAAAAGTAAATATTAATTTGAATGAAACAACATTTAAAATCATTTTACAACTTTGTCATTGTATGATGATTGTCGTTGATTAAAATCGTCACATTTTCTCCGGATCTGTCAAAAGACTAGGTGAGATATGTATACATCATAAACAGGTCCCGCTGGAATATTACCATCCAGAAAGGGATAGTTCACGATGTCGAAATTGTATTCATCTCTGTTGTCCTAAAGTCGATCCCGCTTCACTTTTGATATATCTCTAAATATAATGTGCCGTTAGGGTCATCAGAAGTTTCCTTCAAATCCAGTGAAGTTGGATATACTGCTTCATTTATATGGGGATTATCCAAAGCGAGAAGATCTTCCATATAGCGTTTCATGATATTTCAGTGGGACAGCACTATAAAATGGCAGCATTAGATCTGCTCTGTTACAAGTAGGTACCCCTGCCCCTCCCCCTCCCCTCCCTTTCCTTCCCCGTCGTGATATAGCTGAAAAAATGTTGAAAGCGACGTTAAACCCTATTCACTCACTCACTCACTCATGAAAGGGGGAAACGGGCTTTGAAATGATCGGTTTTGTAAGTCTGCATACAGTCATATTCATAAGAGAACAGATATAGATCAGTCGAAAGGGGTGCACAATTGTTGCCCATTGGAATACGCTGTTATTATATTGTGCTGCCAAATTTCACATAGATATTATTAATGAGAAATTCAAGCAACTCTGTAAACAAAAACAAAACATTTCATGATTGATACCCCATGTATGTAGTAGAGCTAAAGAATACTTTATGGCTTCTGACATTAATACCGGCGATCAGTCAACTTATTTTCCCCAATTCCAGAAAGTAAACCCATAGTATCGAGTCCTGTTGTTGTCAGTGTGTGGAAAGAAGGTAATGTAAGGCAATATTTTGGGTCCATATATTGTCCTATGGAATGGATTGGCAATGGCATTATCCCAGTTCAAACACAACTCTGTTCATGCTTGTGCCTTTGAACGAGCGACGAACGACTAGCTCGACCACCCCACTTGCCGGACAACAAGTCGTGTCACTTACAGAGGGTCTGTCTGACCATTCTGGTACCAGCTGAGAAGGAAGACAGTTTGTCCTTGTTTCTAATTGGTCCACCAGTTTGGGATGGGCATTTTATAGCTTTGGATTTTCTTGGTCCAGGATATTTCTCCGAGAAGGATATTGTAGGCACTTTGTCCCAATGGAGCTGTAATCATACCATAGTTGTTCAATAGATACTGAGATGTCACCCTTAATCATATGCCATCCCATTAATGATAACGGTGGGTTGGTTGCATGCTCGGGTCGTCGCATTGTAAGTTAGTATGGGGTCATCACGGAACAGGGATGTTGCTACATGCAACCTTTGATATTAGACGAGCATGCAAACAGGCCTCAGACGCTGCTGTGGGGTGAGAAGAGCTTCGATTCAGGGCTTATGACAAGGGCGTAGACAAAGTTGTGAAGTTGAGGGGGGGGGCTTAGGGGGAAAGTCTGAGAGGGGGTATCCCCCCTCGCAGCGTAGATTTTTTTTTGAAAATTGATGGTAAATTGGCGCTAACAGGGAGCATTTGAGCGGTAAAAAATTATAAAAGTTGAACTTTTTTTTGCGAAAATATCCTATAACAGTGGCGATCACTACGTGATATACAAGGTGAAATGATCATTCAATCCGGAGTTTGCACTATAATTCAAGTTATTTCTTAGACAATACTATTTTGCCTAGATAGCAGGGGCGGTACATTGATGCGTGGTTGACCGCATAAGTTCTGGTGTTCGTTCTGAAGTTGCCAAACTTATCAAAAATTTAAGCTTAGTGGTCCTTTCTCGGAATAATGGAGAAGATTATCCATATTCATCAAATTTACACCAGTTGAATAGTGACTTTGTGTCTGGGTTAGATGTTTTACCTGTATTTCTAGGGTTTCTCCGTGAAAATTATTCGAGAGTTCGTATCTCTCGTTTGTGAATAAATAAATACTCAACAAATGACTGGGATCTCAATAAGAAAAAACTTATGTTGAAAAAGTTCTGAAAAAATCTTTTTAGCCAACGTGTTGACCTTTTTCTTCCTAATAGGCGATATGTGATTGAATTGGAGCACATTATTCGTTTCTCGAAGAAAATCGCACGGGGTTTTTGAGTCCGATATCGCCAAACTTTTGCGTTGTTCTCTGACCGATTGCAATTAGTCTAGCCCTTCTGGTAAGCATTGTTGATGATCATTTTACTTCCCCTGTAATATGCAACAATTGATAAAGATATGTCACAAGCTAAACAGTTACTTCTCTGCTATTGTTTGCTTTCTGTTTCATTCTTTCTTTCTTTCCTTTTTTCTCTCTTTTTTCTTTTTCTTCTGTTTTTTTTTTTTTTTGCTGGATGTCAGTATTTGGGGCTGGGCCCCGTCTACGCCCTTATATGAGGAAAACGACATCTCTGCCAATCAGTTCCCCAACACAATAGCAGGATCCACAGTTTTGCATTCTCCCTGCCTATCACGTACTGACATGTCTCTCTCTCCATTTGCGTACACTTCGCCATCCATAAGATGGCTTGCGAATCGTGTGTCTCCATTATTGCGGAGCGATATCCGGTACTTTACCGGATTCTGTTCGACCTTCATTCGACGGAGAACAGACTCGAGAAATCTGATAAATTACAGGTTTTCATACGACTTTTGAAACAGATATTGCCTGGGCTTACAAAATATATAGGTATGTATAACTTTCGTATCATCCAAGAGGTGTCGTGGATCTGAAATTTTGAACAAGTAGTTCATCACATGACTCGAAAATGGCAAGTTACGTTGGGGTTACGTCGGTAGACTTTAGCTGATTGCCTGACGAAGTCACGTGGTATTGGTTTCTGGAAATTCCCTCTTGCAGTTGCCGAAAGTAGGCTGAAAATGGATACACACGATCCCAGGTTCAGTCTTACCGCGTATAGATGACCGAGATGGTTACAGGTTGTTCTCTCTCTAGAACTGAATTCCCAGCAGCAACACTTAGGACCCAAATTCCTGATGCAACATGGGTATAATAAGTCATCGGAGGACACTATCACAGTCAAAATGCAAGACTTTTGCAGTCTGTAAACTCCTGTCCAGCAGAGTGGAACCACCTCGACAGTGCCAGGCTCTCATAGATGAAGCAGATGAATGAAGGGTTACCTACATCTGACAGACTGGTCACACCGGATCCAACATTGATCACATAAAGTTTCTCCCATTCTGAAACTTTACATGTCAAGTGAATAAACTTGTCAATGTTGAGATCTGTCAAAATCTAAGATTTGGATAATGACGCTGATGCTTGTGGTAGCCAATGCACGTCATCTTCACAAGTTCAGGTAAATCCTAAATCCTCGCAGAGGGATCGATACACTGGCTCGCGAGGATGATGCACGTGGACAATCTCTTGTTTTTGCTGACGATGCTCTGCGAATAAATGCAAATTCGCAACACTTAATATAGGCCTACCTGTATGTAATAATCTACACTTATGGAAAAATAAGTCAGATTCTACATTCAATAGTCAGCCGTCATCCATAAAAGAATTTCCGTGTAAATAATCTGAAGACCTATTACGTTACGCTGATAAACAGCTTGTATCACTGACATCCCTACTCTCCTCAAGGAAACAAGGAGAGTAGGAACGTCAGTGATACAAGCTGAATAGTATGAGCGTACTATTACGTAAGACAGCACCAATTTCAAATGTGTATAAACTTAAAATAATAAAAACACAAGATGGTTTCCTACAAGAGAGAAGTAGTCAACATTTTTCCATGATTTTTACATACAATCCTAATCACTGACCAGCTATTCTTTATCCAAATGCATTTCCCAGTCGTTTTTCCAGAGTATGTACTCATTTACGCTCTGATTGTTACTGTTCAGTTGAACCCCATCAGGCCATGGAGATGTAAAATACATGATATTCAAACGATCTCTAGCCCGCGGAATTAGACACGAAACATAGCGCCGGAGATCGTACAGGCTACGATCGTATTTTGTCGTCCTTGTACGATATTTATCACAGAATTTGAGAAACTTTGCCCAGTTTGACAAGTTTCTGCAATAATATTTTGTGGCGTTGATTGAAATTGAGTCTGTGTTATCTAGCAGATGGTACCAGGCCAGATATGTATATACCGTATATGCAGACCCTTTTTTGCTATCCCGAAATGGGTAGGCCATGTGGTAATTGCTTGTTTCTCTTGTAGAGCAGACGTGAGAGAAAGGTATAGGTCTAGATATGATGGTCCATTTGGGCTACAAATTATCACAGTTACCTTTTGGTTCTTGTGATGTTTTTAGACATATGCAGTCATTATACTTTTCTGTGGGGTCATATGACTTCTTGTCAGTACGCCGGCATCGTTTTCCACCATGTTGCGTTTAATTGTTGCCTGTATACGGCGAGATTATGCTGATGGAGGTCCCTCGTTTAGGCCGTTTTCTCCGCTGTCTGGCGGTCACATAGTTCATCATTTTCCAACAGATGACTTGATATGGTGGCTATCACGTCATCGCTCTGAAATAGTTTATCTAATACCGCTCAAGCCGATGCTAGTGGCCGTGTCGTCATGTCATTCAACATGTCCACATGAACAGTTACAATAAAAGCGTTACTGTGCTACGAATCGTCACATATCCCGAGCTTCCTATGACACTTCTGCCAGACGACGGATAATTTCTGACGGAGTGTCTGGCTAGGTTCTGAGTTCTCTCCCATACAAAAAACGCAATATAGGAGCGACCACGGGGTCGCGCGATCTCATCCCTGTTGTCATGTTTAATACGGCCTATAGCTGTAACTGGAGGTGAAAGGATCTCGTACAATAAGATGGACAAACGACCCCGGCGAGCAGTTCATTCAGCAACCTCCCCACAGCGCATGCTTCATTTCGCAGGCTCCAATAACATCCCTGCCTCCAATAGCGGAAGTTGACCTTTACCACGTTGCTATGACGTATAGGGGAAACCAACCAACGCACGGTTCAGTTTGAATCCGACCAAACAACTCCTTTAGTGTTGCACATGAGCGAACTACTTTTCATATGCTCTGTCCAGATAAACAGGAAAAATTATCTCCAGATAATTCTTTTTAACGCTAGGTCAACGGAGGTATTATGCAGACTTCGTTAAACATCTATTTTACTGTATATGATGTCACTGCCGGCGATGTGCGCGAAGGCCCCGAATCCGGTCCAAAAATCTGACTGGTGGCTGGAGTGTTATTAGACCCCCAGCGAGGTGGTTGTTCATTCAGAGCAGATCACGTGACTCAAGTGGAATTGAATGGATTCGGGTTGACCGCCGAGAGCGCGGTTTCCAAGGCCAAGCATATTTTACTCGTGGTTTTACAATCTTTTCCCTTTTATTAAACTGATGCTGTTATATATCTTAGTGCCATCCCTGTTACATTAATGCCGTTAAATAAAAAGATGAATACGGAAATGAAATGAATAGATTTTACTCGCCACTCGCTGAATTGAGTGTCCGCAAGTCTCATTTCTTTAAGAGAACCAACAGGGTCATTTTTGTTTTGGCGTGTGCAACATACTGTAAATATACCCTCATGTGCGGTAGGTGACGAGCATCCTATATGGCGTTCGACTGACAGCCACTCACAATGTGGTGAACAAGGGTAATCAGCAATGTTTAAAGTTTCGAATGTATATGTTCATCGTGCCCATAGTAACTGTTGCAAGACCAGTTTCATTAGACCTAAAGGTCCTTCTTGGTTTACGCTGATCACCAGCAGCACATGCGCCACGTCTTTACTGGTGGTTGAACTGTTGTCGGTAAGGATTAAAATAGATGCGCTATGGCCATAAACTGTATTTGTCTATTTACCCATTATGATGGCTCAACAGATAATTTTCTCATTTGGCCTTGATTTCGTCTATGGCAAGACCATTGTTGATATCGCATACATCCCAAAGGGTAGTAAATATTCTTCATCATGGACATTTTATGTATTTATTTACGAATTCAACGCACAGATCTACTTGCCTGAGACCACTTTTTATACGACTAAATACTAAGTTGATCAAATAAGTCCAGATATTGTTGTGTGGAATTCTCTAATCACGCGGGCAAGCTAGCACGAGAAGAGAAAACTTTGCAACATTTGCTGAATATTATATCTTGAGATATAGACCATTTCCACTCATTCTTTCTACTAACAAATATTCACATATATATTGTAATCATGGTGAAAAATCGAAAAATGCATAAAACTATTAAAACATTTTGGACGAATATTTTGGGATTCGAACCAGCAGATCATCAATCAAAACGATAACTCTTCTGGCGATTCTATCCATTCGGCCAGCTCATGCTCGTACATGTAACATGTTCCAATTATCATATTTGAAATTGAACACCAAATGACCAAAAACTATATTCCATAAAGTTTCATTTTCTATATGAAGATAAACGATAACCAAAACGTGCTTTGTTGAACAACTTTGGATTCAAAAGACGACTGTTATGTGTGAATATTTTTGTGGTTATAGTTTATCTTCATATATTTACAGGTAGACAAACCATGCTTTTTCAACCCAAAATTGTCAATTTCACACAAACCTACCACTTTGGGGAGCACTTGTTAAAAAACCATAGCACTCATGCTCCCAATATTTCAAAAATATCATAGTTTATGCTAATCGAAACGAGCATTTCATATTTTAAGTTTCATCTTTCATCTACAATCGTACCTCACCTGGGGCGGTTTGTCCACCTTAACGTACGAGGTCCTTTCCTTCAGTAAATGGGTTCAGTGAATATCTACATAAACTTAATGTACCAGCCCTTCGATTTGATCTTATGTTATCCAATCCTCCCTATGGAAATTTCCATGATTGAAATAGTTTATAAATAAATAAATACTATCTGTGCGGAATGCAGTTCAAAAAAGGTTTTTTTCATATGTTTAAAGCGGTGTGAAATGTGAGAAGAAGAATTGTTCATGAACACATCCACGTTTAACCCGACATCTGCCCGATAATGTAATAGGTGTACACATGTAATAAGAGCAGGTATAAGCGTACTCTCAAAGCTGAAAAGAAAAAAAACTAGGAGGTATTGGGCGTGTAAAATGTCGAAGACCTGTTCCGGTCTATTAACGCTCAATTAAAATGGACTTTGTTCTATAGGATAATAAAACAGATCTCGACAGTTGTTCAGTCGGGAGTAATGGTACCTATCCGCGAAAAGATACACGTGTCTGGGAATCTGACATTATAGGCCTCTGTATTTGCCAGACCATGATATGAAATGTCCGCTAAATCTAAAATTATAACCCCGTGTTCGTCTCTCCAGAGCGTGTGTATACACCTCTTCGCCTCGTATCCTTTCTTGGATAGATAAGAAAATGCATCAGAGCCTCTAAGTAAGCCCGTGAGGACTCATTTCGGTTTCATTTTCAGTAAGGAAAAAATCTTTCGCCATGACTTAAGCTCCACCACTAACAATATTTATAATGTAGGAAAATGCTGAGGTTAAATTCAAACATTTCCACTCGGACTGCGAGGCAAAAGTAATTGCGAATTAGAAAGATTTATGTTTTTTCGCGATAGATGAACAGAATGCGTCGCTTCTGTAAACGAAGCCATAACAAAGACATCAAAGTTGGTTGTTCTATGCGAACTCACTCAGACAAATCATGAAAGCTAAGAAAAACAAAATTCAAATACCGTGACAATCCGATAAATCCGACCGCAAAAGCCTTCTCGTCCTTTCCATTCAAACTTCAACAGTAGTGTATAAAGGCGAAATTTGGTCGCACATCTGTTGATACGGAAGGAAAATGGCCGGAGGAAAAAGAGAAGAAAAATGGGAGATGTTTGACCTATGCTATTTGACCTCGGGTTACTCTGTCTACGTGGAGAAGGGACTTCGGTCAAGTGATGGGTTGTGTGAATGAAAAAATTATGAATTTTCCCGGATCGCTAAAAAGCGGAAAAACGGACTTTACGATAAAAACAGGGTAAATTTCACTCACCTAGCTCTAGATGGGGTAACATTGATCCTAAGGGTCGGGAAGGCTCTCGACGTGATTGAAAGCAGAGCTTTAAAGAACGTCATCGACGTCCAATTATATTAGCATCGGATTCTGCATAGCCACGAAATAACAGACATCAGACTTATTCTCTCGAAAGAGAAACGATCAACAGTCTGGAATAACGTCAGGGAATATGGGAACACTATTCTCTACCAGCCGACAGTACCAGTCCTAAGGCGGTAACGCCCGTTAACGCTCGCCACCGTCAGTCTGAACGCCCGTTAAAGCCCGCCAACGCACGCCAACGCCCGTCTTGACGCCCGTCGACGCCAGAGAGAGGGAGAGAGAAAGAGAGAGAGAAAGAGAGAGAGAGAGAAACCTCGCGTTTCGTAAATTTTACCGCGCCGGATGTTACATCATACCTATGGTCGGTGAGACGTTATGGGCATGTTTACAGGTCATTAAACTACAGAGTGACATTAGACTGAAGCCCCCTCTTATCAGTGTACGATGAAAAAACCCTCAATGTCGTACTTCAGCACCATTTCGGCCATCTTCGTCATCTTTTCGTTTTCTCAGTGTTTAATGAGAACCCATCGTTGATACGTTATACTTCAGAAGCACCGTCGTATATTTCCGTCATTTTTCTCCTTTATCTTTGTCCGAAAATAAGCAGTCATAGTTATGCGTCAGACTCGCTTTCTCTCAGTGCGGGATACTCCAATGGCAGCATATCCTTGAACAGCTGTTTTCGCATTTTGACAGCGTTTTTCAGAGCCTCCCTGGGGGGTAAACCTATATCCTCTTCCATGTAGCGCTTTGTTTTCATGATGGACCTATGATTATGATCTCTCTTCATGTCAAGCGGGAATAAGTTATACTGTTCGTAGATGATCATAGCAGATTTTCTTATTCGGTGTAGCATGTTGATGTACGCCTGTTATATTGCCTCTTCGTGTGGTCCCTCTGCCTCGATAGTCTCGGCGTGTGCGTCAATAGCCTCATTCACAATAAGATCCCAAAATAACGGTTCCCGGCTGACCATATCTGAATCGCTCAAGTTCTCGCCTTCGCCGGACGAGCTATCATTGTCCGCGTCGGGAAATGAGCCCCCTTCCTGGGACGACCGTACACTGTCGACGTCAGAGTGCGAACATTCAGTATCCGTACCAGGAGACAACCCCTCAGTATTCGTACCGGCGGACAGGTCCTCAGTTTCCCCTTCAGCCTCATCATATCCGTGAATATTTCTCTTGTGTCTCAGCATATGGTAGTACCTGGTGAACTTCCGATCACAAATAGAGCAAGTCATGTTGCCGTGTTGAACGACATTGGAGAACTGCGTTAGTCTTCAGACAGCGTTGCTTATATGGATGGGCATAAAAGCGAGAGGAATTTCGGCGTTAAAGAATTTGAGCGCATGCGCACTCGTCAGGAAGGGCGGTTGGACGATCGATTATGCGTTATTGCTTTATGTTAGGACGTTAAGGCGTTCAGATAGAACCTTAAGCTCTTGAGACGGCGTTAATGGGCGTTCAGATGAAGGTGGCGCACGTTAACGGGCGTTAACGCCCGTCTTAACGTCCGCCAACGCCCTCAATAGCTTAAGGTTCTATCTGAACGCCATAACGTCCTAACATAAAGCCATAACGCATAATCGATTGTCCAACCGCCCTTCCTGATGAGTGCGCATGCGCTCAAATTCTTTAACGCCGAAATTCCTCTCGCTTTGATGCCCATCCATATAAGCAACGCTGTCTGAAGACTAACGCAGTTCTCCAGTGTCGTTCAACACGGCAACATGGCTTGCTCTATTTGTGATCGGAAGTTCACCAGGTACTACGATATGCTGAGACACAAGAGAAATATTCAAGGATATGATGAGGCTAAAGGGGAAACTGAGGACCTGTCCGCCGGTACGAATACTGAGGGGTTGTCTCCTGGTACGGATACTGAATGTTCGTACTCTGACGTCGACAGTGTACGGTCGTCCCAGGAAGGGGGCTCATCTTCCGACGCGGACAATGATAGCTCGTCCGGCGAAGGCGAGAACTTGAGCGATTCAGATATGGTCAGCCGGGAACCGTCATTTTGGGATCTTATTGTGAATGAGGCTATTGACGCACACGCCGAGACTATCGAGGCAGAGGGACCGGACGAAGAGGCAATCCAAAAGGCGTACATCAACATGCTACCCCGAATAAGAAAATCTGCTATGATCATCTGCGAACAGTATAACTTATTCCCGCTTGACATGAAGAGAGATCATAATCATAGGTCCATCATGAAAACAAAGCGCTACTTGGAAGAGGATATGGGTTTACCCCCCAGGGAGGCTCTGAAAAACGATGTCAAAATGCGAAAACAGCTGTTCAATGATATGCTAACATTGGAGTATCCCGCACTGAGAGAATAATAATATGTACAATCCGAGTAAGCTACACCTGTACAATAATGGTTGTAGCTCAGACTCCGACTTCTGCCCTTAGTTATCAAACTGCGGGTAAATTCTGTAGAAATATATTTACAGAAACAGAGTTTCGGGTTGTTTTTTTAATTCATATTTTACGAATTAGCGATTAACCCTCGTCAGGGAGTCTCAACGCAGATCATAACATGTCATCAACATGATCAGATCTTCTCAGTATTTTACTGATGGCATATGTTTATATACACCACAAAAGTCAAGTCAATTCACATATAGGAATTATTAGCCATCATTCTCCAAGAAGTAAATTGTGACTAGCAGAAATTACTTCATTGTCATAGGAGAATCCTTCCGCTATGCGAGTATCCCTCAGTATGTCTGTTTCTGAATCTATTTTCAGTTAACCCGTAATCGTGGGTTTCAAAACATACTGTCTGGTGTGCTGACAATCTGTGTAAGTACTGAATATATTTCATATATTTTACAGTCACTTTTTGTAGCTTTGTTATTAATTTGACGGGCTATCGCCCTGTATGTGTCAAATTTGTCGATTTTACGACAGTCGGCTTTCGCCTTAGCAGAAAATCATCCGCTGGGCATTATGGTAAATGCCAGATATCATTTCGATATCTCAGATATACGGTAATGTATATCATTTCGCTCCGTGTACGATTGTACAGTCTTTCGGAGACCGTAGAGATCTGGGGCTGGCAGACGCCAACACTGTTAAATAGTATAACTGCGCCTATGTCTATTGGCCGTATATCGGGAAAAACTGATTGGACGCAATGCCGACAGTCTATTGGCTGGAATTGGCGGGCATGTCGGTCCTTTGTTTGCATGAATCCTCTCAAGCTCACAGTGCTGAACTTGCAGCTGTTTTGTGTACGGTATGACCGTATACTATACGCCCCCTCTTTTTAGGTCCCTTTAGCGTAATGTCTGAGAAGAAAATGATATATTTTCTGGGAATAACGAAACGTTTCGGTGACTGTGAAAATCCTGATATATATACTTTTCAATATTTTAAATACCAAAAACCAGGAATATCAACAACTCCATCGGGGTGTGATATGATTTATTCGGTATATACAGTAGTCAGGTAAAAAACCTAGACATGCATTTTGTAAATACATATAGCAGTCAGGTATTATATCTGAAGTTATATCAGATACGCAGTGTAGAGTTTGATAACTCGGATACTAGATCCATAAGTGTGTACACAGTTGTATACAGCATAGATACCGTGTAATTGTATAGCTTCACATCGTTCATAAGTTTTGATCTGCGAGGCAAGCGTAGTACTTTGCCACGTATCAAAACACTCTAGCGGTACGTATGTACCTATTATAGAGTCGACAGCGAGGTCTAAGACAACAGAGGAATATATCTCTGTTTAGCATGGTATCGCAAATCTCGAGCGATATGATGGAATTCTAAACGTCCGACTGGACGCAACAACACAGAGGCTGTCCGCCAATAATTCATTTGTGTATTAGAATTCTACATCTGTTCAGCTCTAGCTGGACTAAATGTGTTTGATCGGCACATTAGCGCACCTCATTTGTCGACCTCATATCATTTTAATAATAATATCAAAGGAGATTTATGATATAGTTTCCTGGTGAAACAAAATATGGCTGTATGTGTATGTCTATGTCCTGTGTAGATACCAGGTACATTAGAGCCTTTGAGGGAGCAAACGCCGGCTAAAACCGATAATAGTTTATTCAGCTGTTGCCCTCAATGCGAAGCAAACACAGGGTTTGACCCAGAACTCAGTGTGTGTTTACCATAAACAGTATACTCTTACTGTTATCATGTCAAAGTGTTATCAATTGACAGCGGTCAAGGTTGGATCCGATTACAGATACACTCATTGGCGGTGACAAATTCTTTAATTTGTCTGATTTGACGGGCTTTGGCCATGTGTGTCAAATGAGTCGATTAACGACTAGTGTTATTTCGCCTTTGCAGAGAATTTTTCTGCCTGGCATCATTTATTAATACCAGAAAATCTACAGTTTATGTAGTATCTTAACAGTATACGGTAATATATACTGTCCGAACAATATACAGTACTGTATACCGTCTTGTGGACAATGACGACCGTCTGTGGCGTAGTCATTAGTAAACTAAGTATGTATTCATAACTTAGTGTACAGGGCGGTCTTATGTTGGGTCTGAGACTAACAATCAAGACATGCACATGGATAAAAAATAAACGAGAGTTTAAAAATGATTCACGTGTTGGATTGCAAGCCCGAAGGCGAGACAGAATAATAATATATACAATCCGAGTAAGCCACACCTGTACAATAATGGTTGTAGCTCAGACTCCGACTTCTGCCCTTAGTTATCAAACTGCGGGTAAATTCTGTAGAAATATATTTACAGAAACAGAGTTTCGGGTTGTTTTTTTAATTCATATTTTACGAATTAGCGATTAACCCTCGTCAGGGAGTCTCAACGCAGATCATAACATGTCATCAACATGATCAGATCTTCTCAGTATTTTACTGATGGCATATGTTTATATACACCACAAAAGTCAAGTCAATTCACATATAGGAATTATTAGCCATCATTCTCCAAGAAGTAAATTGTGACTAGCAGAAATTACTTCATTGTAATAGGAGAATCCTTCCGCTATGCGGGTATCCCTCAGTATGTCTGTTTCTGAATCTATTTTCAGTTAACCCGTAATCGTGGGTTTCAAAATATGCTGTCTTGTGTGCTGACAATCTGTGTAAGTACTGAATATATTTCATAATAATAATAATAATATAAACAATCCGGTAAGCCAAACCTGTACATTAATGGTTGTAGCTCAGACTCCGACTCCTGCCCTTAGTTATCAAACAGCGGGTAAATTCTGTAGAAATGTATTTACAGAAACAGAGTTTCGGGTTTTTTTTTTAATTCATAATATACGAATTAGCGATTAACCCTCGCCAGGGAGTCTCAACGCAGATCATCACATGTCATCAACACGATCAGATCTTCTCAGTATTTTACTGATGGCATATGTTTATATACACCACAAAAGACAAGTCAATTCACATATAGGAATTATTAGCCATCATTCTCCAAGAAGTAACTTGTGACTAGCATAGTTTACTTCATTGTAATAGGAGAATCCTTCCGCTATGCGGGTATGCCTCAGTATTACAAGCGTCTAGTCCGTCATTCATAATACAGCCGTCGTCCATTAGAGAATATCCGCGTCCATAATCCAAAGACCTATTCCATTTTCCACATAACAGTATTAGCACCAAATTCAAAAAGACAATCATAGTATACATAAACATAGGCTTGTTTCCTGCAAGAGAGAAGCGGTCAACAGTTTTCAATGATGCCGGCAAGACATCATGATGTTCCAAAAATATCAAATCCGTATCGCTGATCAGTATTCTTAATCCATAATATTCGTTATAGAGTTGTCATCTAAAAAAAAGCTGTATCTCAGTCACGCTTTGATTGTGACTGTTCATATGAGTACCATGAGGATCTTGAAGTACATGGGTTCATACGGCCCCTAGCCCCGGGTTAAGCGGAATTAGACACAAGTTACGAAACGTAGCGCCATAGATCTTGCACACTACGTTCGTATTTTGCTATCAGCATGCGATATGTATCGCCAAATTTGAGAAACTTTGAGTGGAGGCGCTTGATGGAATAGCCCTGTTTCTGAATTTATTCTCAGTTAACCCGTAATCATGGCAAACATGCTATCTGGTGTGCTGACAATCTGTGTAGCTACTGAATATATTTCATATATTTCAGTTACCTCTTGTAGCTTTGTTATTAATTTGACTGGCTATTGCCTTGTATGTGTCAAATTTGTCGATTTACGACAGTCGGCTTTCGCCTTAGCAGAAAATCATCTGCTGGGCATTATAAATGCGAGATATCATAGATATCTCAGATATACAGTAGCGTATATCATTTCGCTCCGTGTACGATTGTACACTCTTTCGGAGACCGTAGAGGTCTGGGGTTGACAGACGCCGACACTGTTAAATAGTATAACAGAGCCAATGTCTATTGGCCGTAAATCGGGAAATCCGATTGGCCGCAATGCCGACAGTCTATTGGCTGTAATTGGCGGGCATATCAGTCCTTTGTTTGCTTGAATCCTCTCAAGCTCACAGTGCTGAACATATATTTTGTGTACGGTATGACTGTATACTATACGCCCCCCTCTTTCTAGGTCCCTTTAGCGTAATGTCTGAGAAGAAAATGGTATATTTTCTGGGTATAACAAAACGTTTCGGTGACTGTGAAAATCCTGATATATATACTTTTCAATATTTTAAATACCAAAAACCAGGAATATCAACAACTCCATCGGGGTGTGATATATAAGTCGTAATTACAAGCGTCTAGTCCGTCATTCATAATCCAGCCGTCGTCCATTAGAGAATATCCGCGTCCATAATCCAAAGACCTATTCCATTTCCATATAACAGTATTAGCACCAAATTCAAAAAGACAAAAGTATACATAAACATAGGCTTGTTTCCTGCAAGAGAGAAGCGGTCAACAATTTTCAATGATGCCGGCAAGACATCATGATGTTCCAAAATATCAAATCCGTATCGCTGATCAGTATTCTTAATCCATAATATTCGTTATAGAGTCGTCATCTAAAAATGATGTACCTCAGTCACGCTTTGATTGTGACTGTTCATATGAGTACCATGAGGATCTTGAAGTACATGGGCTCATGTTTATTCGGTATATACAGTAGTCAGGTGAAAAACCTAGACATGCGTTTTGTAAATACATATAGCAGTCAGGTATTATATCTGAAGTTATATCAGATACGCAGTGTAGAGTTTGATAACTCGGATACTAGATCCATAAGTGTGTACACAGTTGTATACAGCATAGATACCGTGTAATGGTATAGCTTCACATCGTTCATAAGTTTTGATCTGCAAGGCAAGCGTAGTACTTTGCCACGTATCAAAACACTCCAGCGGTACGTATGTACCTATTATAGAGTCGACAACGAGGTCTAAGACAACAGAGGAATATATCTCTGTTTAGCGTGGTATCGCAAATCTCGAGCGATATGTTGGAATTCTAAACGTCCGGCTGGACGCAAGAACACAGCGGCTGTCCGCCAATAATTCATTTGTGTATTAGAATTCTACATCTGCTCAGCTCTAGCTAGACTAAATGTGTTTGATCGGCACAATTAGCGCCCCTCATTTGTCGACCTCATATTATTTTTATAATAATATCAAAGGAGATTTATGATATAGTTTCCTGGTGAAACAAAGTATGGCTGTATGTGTATGTCCTGTGTAGATACCAGGTACATTAGAGCCTTTGAGGGAACAAACGCCGGCTAAAACCGATAATAGTTTATTCAGCTGTTGCCTTCAATGCGAAGCAAACACAGGGTTTGACCCAGAACTCAGTGTGTGTTTACCATAAACAGTATACTCTTACTGTTATCATGTCAAAGTGTTATCAATTGACAGCGGTCAAGGTTGGATCCGATTACAGATACACTCATTGGCGGTGACAAATTCTTTATTTTGTCTAATTTGATGGGCTTTGGCCATGTGTGTCAAATGGGTCGATTAACGACTAGCGTTTTTTCGCCTTTGCAGAGAATTTTTTCTGCCTGGCATCGTTTAACGATACCAGAAAATCTACAGTTTATGTAATATCTTAACAGTATACGGTAATATATACTGTCCGAACAGTATACGGTAATGTATACCGTCTTGTGGACGATGACGACCTTCTGTGACGTAGTCATTAGTAAACTAAGTATGTATTCATAACTTAGTGTACAGGGCAGTCTGTGTTGGGTCTGAGACTAACAATCAAGACATGCACAAGGATCAGAGATAAACGAGAGTTTAAAACCGATTCACGTGTTTGGATCGTAGGCCCGAAGGCACGGCTCAATAATAATATAAACAATCCGGTAAGCCACACCTGTACATTAATGGTTGTAGATCAGACTACAAGTCAGAGGAGGAATCTACGGTCATTCTGAATGTACCATTCCGATTCCGCAAGAGAGGCTTGGACTTTACTGTCCAACCAGATGAAATGGAAGCAGGGCCTTCCACTACTGTCAACCAGAGCTTTGACAGCTTGGTTGACTCCACTATTACCTCGATGAGAGAAGGAGGGAAGAAAACCTGTAATTTCACTCGGCAGATGCCTGAATAGGTACTCAAACAGACCAGAGAGACCTAGTTTCCTTAAGGCGGTGATCGCACCATACCTTGGCCCATCGGAATCGGTGCGGCTGTCGATGGCGGAAAAAATTGCCACGACCAAACAAAATGCACTTAATATTATGAAAGCTGAGCTCACAGCTCACTGTGCGGAAATCGTGGGCAGGGAAGGAGAGGCCCTTAACGATCTCTTAAACGGGACGTTGGATCAACTCCCGACGACCGGTCAAGAGGCGGCTACAGCCCGCCGACGTCTAATCCAAGCGGCCGAGAAACTCGAGCTGGAATCAGACACCGATACTATGGAAGGACCCACGAAACGTGTGGACCAACCAAGACCAACAGAGGAGAAGCCGAATAAAAGGCCCTTCTCCGGCAAAGGCAAACAACCTGACCCCGGGAACAAGAGAAGAAATTTGTCTATTGCATCTGTAAAAAACTTATTGATAAACCTGTAAATACAGCGTGTTTTCCGTAATACTGAACTCTGTCCTGGAACATTTGGCAGTACCGCCACGTCGGTTAACAGTGTACATTAAATGTATATACGTTTTACTTTCATAACATGAGTTTTGTGTGAACGATTTACTGTGTACATTAATGTACCGCAGTATATTGTAACATACCCACCGCATATGCAAGGCAGTATAGCCTGCATACTATTTGAGTACTGGGCAAAGCCCTTACTTCGAATATATATTTAATAAATATATATGGGGACAGAAAACCCCTTGGGTTCTTATCTGAATAAATCTATGTCTTTATTCTCCCAAAAAATCTCTTACGTCTCTCTGATTTTCCAATACAAATGTTGGATTCTCTTTCTGACTTGCTTATCATTACGTTTGATTATCGATATCACATCACATACTAGAGTATGTCCTGTGTTCAGTCTTCCGCAATCTACACAGATTGTTACACTCGATAACCCCTGATAAGTTGTATTCCCAGACATACTGCCTGGCCTATGTACACCTCAAACTGTGTACACAGCACGATCCCCGTATCGGATGGGCAATTAATAACTGTCTAAGAACAGACCGTTGACACTCGCAATGAGAGGATATTTTGTATGCTGATGAAATCAGTATCGATAACCCTCGTTATATTAGAAGAATGCGAAACCTATATATAATATATGGCTGTGCCTCTCTTAGACCGCATAAGTCTCCTAAATATTAAAATATATTATTATAACAAAATAATATATTATATTCTGTGTACTTCCACAAAAAAAACGATATAGTACGGAGGAATGTATTCCCAGTGTTCTACCCTGCTGTCATTTATGTCAAGCAGACAGTGGGTGGATCCTACAGAAGAATGGGTCCACTATACTGACGGCCGCTTGGGACTGGTTGACCAATGAAATTGATCAACGGCCTGGGGAGCTCCCCCTCATGAGCCTATGATATACTAGGAGGCCGGCTACTTAAGATAGGTACTGGGTGTACAGTACTCAGACTGGAGGCTACACGGGTCCGAAGTTGACCGGTAACCAGAAAACTGTATCGAGCTAAAATGCCGAACCGCAGATTTTCGTCCAGGGCGAAAGCCAAACGCTGCTCAAAACGTTTTAATAAACACTTGGCAGACAAAGAATCAATCTTAAGAAGCCGAAGCATTAATAATGCGAAACAGTACATTAGAAATTTATCTAATGTCAAGCTTACCGATGGTGATATATTATTATTATCAAAGGGACTAAATTTTGTCCCCTCGCCAGCCATAACCAGTAATACACTGGTAAAGGATTTTAGCTCGCTTGAAAGAAGCGCTAGGCTAAACGTACTATTCCTCGATGAGGATAACACACTACCTAAACACCTGTTTAGGATGAAATCGGAATTCATTCCACCTCTAGCGGATAGTGACACAGAGGACTATCTGTTCGCTACCAAACTCACGCTGTCAAAGTTACAGAAGAGCTGGAGACCTATGACTAATCTCTCACTTGAGGAGAGACAAGCTCTAGATAAATTAAAAAGCCACGATAATATTGTGGTGTCACGGGCCGATAAAAATAATACGATCGTACTTCTCGATAAAGAGAACTACATTAGTGAGGCGTATAGACAATTATACGACGGCATACACTATGTCGAAATCGATAATATCGATATCGATGCAACTGTGGAAATGGTACGGAATATCGTACACAGACTGAATATCAGTGGGGCGCTCAGCCCTAGTTGTTTCAGATACCTATTAGACATTAATAGGAAAATTCTAACACTATATTTTCTCCCAAAAATACATAAACGGGAAAAACTTCTGAGCACACTGGATTGTATAAACCCGGTATTACCCCCGGACCTGGATATACCAGGCCGCCCTATTATAGCCCAATGTGGCTGTCCAACAGAGAAACTCGGACAATACCTAGACTATTTCCTATTACCAATTGTAAGGAAACAGTCCACATTCCTTCGGGACACGTCTCATTTTATAAACGAGATTGAAAAGCTATCTTTGAAAGAACCTTTCATAATAGTGACGTATGATATTACCTCACTGTACACTAAACTTAGGATTCGATGAAATCCTAATCTCTCGTCTGGAGATGGACCTGCTGCTATACTCAGACATTGAATATGACATGCAGAGACCGAGCATTGAACTACTGCACGAGATATGCAGTTTCATTTTGAATAAAAATGAGTTTCAGTTCAACTCGATCTACTTCAAACAGATTGTTGGTTGTTCTATGGGGGTGATACCGTCACCTGAACTTTCCGATATAGCTATACACAGACACATTAACGGTCTGCTGGAGAGCTTCCCGGACTCGAAGAATATCTTATTACACAAGAGATTCCGAGACGATGGATTCATCCTCTTTTCTGGTAAAAAAGAACAAGCGGAAGCATTTTTCGAATTGCTAATAAGGCACATTCGTTGTTGAAATTCACATATGAAATTTCCGAACAAGAGGCAAACTTCCTCGACCTGACCGTCTTCAAAGGAGACAGGTTTAGGAATGAATCTATACTGGACGTAAAATGTTTCTCAAAACCTACGGAAACATACCAATATCTTCATCAGCCCATAACCCGGCTTGTTTCAAATCCTTTATATCAGGAGAAACCACGATATTTACCCACACCTGAGATTTCTAAATAAAATAATCAGGAAATACTGGCACTCTGCTCAGAAAAAGGCCTTATGTCAAATAAGTCCTATTCCCCAACGTATAATATACAAACGTGGACGAAACTTGGGAGAAATCCTTGGAAAATCGAAAGTCTAGCGCACACCTAGTCTTTTGGACTGATTTAAACAAATAAATCAACACTGCGTGAGTCTCCTGATGAGTGTAATACGCTGGCATATACTAAAATAGAGCCAAAAAATACACGAAACAACAAGTGTTTGGATAATCCAAAACAAAACAAAAATAAATAAACGTACTGTTTATCTCCCTATATTATGGCATACCGAACATTCTATTATGTTCTGGTTGCGCCTGGGCATTTGCTGGTTGTAGAGTCTGAAGTTTGTACCAGGAATTGTGGGTACGGCTTACTTTTAGTCAGTTTTATTATATACGGCCATCCATTCTTTAAATGCATTCATCCATGCCCAAATAACCTTCCATTGTAACCATCCACTTTTAACATAACATACATGTATTGGAAGACTATACTTGTATTTCAACATACGGGCCTTTCATTCCAGAGACCCGCCTTAATAGTCCAGTCAATCTACGGTCAAAAATAGCCCAACCTGGAACAAATTGCAACAGAAATGATTTTTCGAGCATCTGGTTCAGAGAGCTTTGGTGTAAAACATATCAAAAGTCCTAAGCTGTTGCTGTGGTGGAAAGCGGTGAAATTTATAGTTGAATCAGGGGTGTTCAAAAGCCCATTTTGAAGAAAATAACGTCAGAAAAATACGGCCGTTTAGGGGGTGGAGTAGATTAATCCTGAAATATATGTACATATATGCGATTTCCATGAAATGCTTCATCTACTTCATGACATAGTGGATTATTCTTAGCTTCTCTCCCCAAAGAAAGAAGATTTCGTGCGATTGAACAACATTCAACTTAATAGAGTGGACATCACGAGGCCAACTTTTAGCCACAACTTTTACTATAGTCGATCTGTAACCTAATTCCCATCCGCGACGTTTCGGTCAAGATATCAGCTAATACTTTACGTAGAGCTGTGAAAGTTAGTATATCATCCTAACCAATTTTGTATACTTTTCTGTCAAAGTTTCAACAAAATATGTGCAAAATCAGAGAAAGTCGCCAATACAGGCCATGTTATTTTACTGATGACGTCGGGCGGCCAGGTCGTATACTGCAACGTTGAGAAGACGACGTCATTGTGACCAGAAAATAACCTGGGCGGTATTGACAAATTTCTTTAGTTTTTAATGTATATTGTTGAAACTTTCACAGAACATTATACAAAATAGGTTAGGACGATGTAGGAAGTTCCACTGCTTTACAAAAAGCATCAGCAGATACTTTGGCCGAAACGTCGCGGATAGGAATTATGTTATAGACAGTTTTCATCTGTAATTGCCCATATTTCAATTGCTGGGTTTATAATGCAACATACTATTTTTCAGTTGGCATCGAGTATAGGAATGCGAATTTGGTTCACAGATTTAAGAGTGAGGTCAAACAAATCCGTGTGCTCTTTATATTTCAGGGAATATTCGACGTTAAATGCAGTTGAAGAAAGGAAGGTTTTCATACATTACCGCATTCATTATGTTTGTACGGATTGGAAATCTGAAGAAATTCACCCCATAATAGTGAAGTTCCTTTATCTTTGGAAAGGTGAAACAGAGAAAATTCAACACACCTAGTGTATTTTGATCATATAGCTGCACACTTCGCTTTTCGGAGGATTACACTTCTGTCCGATATGAACCATTTTATGGGTGTTTATTGGATACAATTCAAGTTGTCACTCATTGGGCAACTATCTTCCAATATGCTGGGCATTTTTGAGGAGCAAGACCTCAGAATTGTCCGTTATCTTCAGGAGAAAGGTCAATAAATCAGCAAAACGCCTTGGTAATACGGTGTGGCCTTGGCCTAATTTACCGGATAATTCACATTATTTGAAGTATTCAGAAAGAGATATTCAATTATTTAGAGTAGTTTTAGCATTTTCATCCTGTCGACATAATCCTGTTCAGGAGCAGAATTTGCGAGTCGCCCTGTTAACCATTCACCCAGTCCGCACCCCCATTTGTCTCAAAAAAGATGATCATCGACAGTTCCAATTTTGGTGATCTCCGTATTCTGCATTGTATTGTCTGATACCTGAAACATTATCACAAATGAGCGGAAGGCGATATTTGGACTCCAAAATCCTCATAAATCTATATTAGATTACCATTCTCGATCGTTCCCATATCTAAGAACAAATAAAGATAACGAAGGTTAGAAAAACTGCCAGAAAAATACAAATCCGGTGATATGCTCACCAACTTGCCCAAATCAGGGTTTCAGGTAATTCCTTACAAAGTCAATCAATTTTAATTAAAAAATTAGCTGTAACCGTGAATTTGTAATGCATTTTTATTGCTTATTATTCTCAACGAACTCATAGCTATATTTCATCCTCTTCTTTGGCATTCAGGGACCTCTGAGTCAGTCCAAGTGTGATCGCCGATCTATAGGTGTGAATCAATTTTTACATTTTGTTCATTTTTACGTCATGTTTTAATTAACAATTTTCGAAGTTTTAACGGGGAAAGATATTTTGTTAACAAGCAGATTCGGATTCAGCACCCTTGAAATATCCTAAAACAATTTATTACCAGCTTGTACCAAAAAATGCCTCAGGAACATTTTCTAGAGGCTTCTTCTGAATTTTCCACCTATCTATTATATCGAATTGAGGTGCCAGCGACATTGCCTGGTGTCGTCGATTACGCGATTTTTGAGGCGATTCAGCTCTAACCCCAGCCAGTGACAGTCCGTCAGAAGTAACACATCGTCATGGCACAAGAGGTTATGGAGCGGACTAGGCTATAGGCAGTGAAGATTCATTGACCTGGTTTGATAAAATTATCGTCATTACTGTAATATCAAATCTACTTTATCCATAAACAATTATTGTTACCATACAATGAGCAAGGAAATTTATGTATGTGCCTCACACGAAAGTTTTACTTCTCATATATAATCAGCTGCTTCAGTACATTCATCTTTGTGGCGACGTTAAATCTTTACTTGACGGGGTCGATTTAGGGTTCACAACCCGACAGACCCATTGTCGATACTATCTACAAATAGCTGAGACTCACCACACTACATTTCTGGATGGATACCTGTGATGAACCCAAAGTGTCTATCTGGCTAATTCTGATAAACAAAATTGGAGATTGTTTTCAAGGTGTGTTTATTGCAGGAATGAGCCACATGGCTCCTCTCCCAATCACATATACAGTATATAATATAATAGAATCAAACCACTGACTGAAATAATATGACTGGCTTAACAGACAACTCGACTAGACTGACTAATCAATCAGTTCAAATTAATGTTTGCTTACATATTAGCAATTAAAGTCATTTTCAGATTGATGTATTTCTACCGACTGTCATATAAATATAGACATAAATACCAGAATTGCTAAGTTCTTATGCATACTAAACTTGTCCAGCCATGTATTGTGCTCTAAGTTCTTTGGCGTCAATTATGAATTTTCCCACAGAGATAATCCCTTTTTTAGACTGGAAATTTAACAATAGTTTTAATTTTTTAAGGGACGGCCATGACCAGTAATATTTCTTAAAACATTGTTTTCTTAGGGCAGAGTACAGTGGACAGCAATGTAGAAAATGAAATTCATCCTAATTTGTAACAAATACGATTAGGTTTCGGGATATTATTGTATCGACCGATTTTAAGTTCTAGCCCATGAAAACCACATCTGAAACGAACTATAGTACGAAAGACTTTTCCACTTAATGATGCTGAAAACTCTATGTATTTTTCTTTCGAGAAAACCTCTTTTACCATTACATATGTTGAGAATCTTGTTGATGTTTTAATATTAGCTGACCAATTTGTATAAAAGAGTCCTCTATCGTTCTGTGTATATGATATATATATTTAATTGGGTCGGGTCTTCCAAATGAAATAAATACCCGTATCCATTACTCTCCAGTAAATGTCTAATTCCCTTACTCCAGTTATATAACCTTTTTGGATAAACTTTCCCGCATTGTAATTGGTACAGTCTATAAGGTAAAGAATCTTTCTTATTCACAAGCTTAACCCAATATTTAACTATCATTTTTTTACATTCAGTAGACAAGCTGTATCTGCCAAGCTCCCCATATATAAACATATTTGGAGCATTTTTTGGGAGACCGAAAACAAACTTACAATATTGAGTGTATACAGATTCTATATCTTTCATGTCACTAAAACCCCATAATTCACATCCATATAATAGTATAGGATTTATCATTTTATCAAAAAATTTCCAACTTAGTATCTACATCAAGTTCTAGATTATAGAAACATCTCTTCAAAATGAATATTGATCTCCTTGCCTTTTCAATCAGAGCTGTACGGGTTTCCTCCAGATTTAAATTATATTTCAGACAAATGCCGAGATAACAAAAATGATCTAATACATCTACCAAATTACCATTGCAGGTCCAATTGTATTGTTTTCAAATAAATGGTTAATAGTTTATCCCACAAATCCATCTTAGCTAGTTGGAATAAATTATGTCCGAGTGGAAAGAGGATATTACGGAAGCATAGATAGGACATGGGTGAAAATTATTTTTCCGTTCACGAAATTATCTCCGACCCGGACCTTCGACCCGGTGATAATTATCTTCGACCCGGAGATACATCTTCGACCCGGAGATAATTATCTCCAACCCGGAATTACATCTCCGACCCGGAGACAATTATCTCCGACCCGGAGACAATTATCTCCGACCCGGAAATAATTAGCTCCGACCCGGAGAAACTTATCTCCGACCCCGAGATACATCCCCGACCCGGAGATAATTATCTCCGATCCGGAGATACATTTCCGATCCGGAGATACATTTCCGACCCGGAGATAATTATCTTCGACCCGAAGATACATCTTCGACCCGGAGATCTCCAACCCGGAATTACATCTCCGACCCGGAGACAATTATCTCCGACCTGGAAATAATTAGCTCCGACCCGGAGAAACTTATCTCCGACCCCGAGATACATCCCCGACCCGGAGATAATTATCTCCGATCCGGAGATACATTTCCGATCCGGAGATACATTTCCGACCCGGAGATAATTATCTTCGACCCGAAGATACATCTTCGACCCGGAGATCTCCAACCCGGAATTACATCTCCGACCCGGAGACAATTATCTCCGACCTGGAAATAATTAGCTCCGACCCGGAGAAACTTATCTCCGACCCCGAGATACATCCCCGACCCGGAGATAATTATCTCCGATCCGGAGATACATTTCCGACCCGGAGATAATTATCTCCGACCCAGAGATGATTGACCAATGGTGTTGAAGCGATCGTTACAGCAGCTCGACTCTCATTGGTCAATTATCTCCGGGCCGGAGATGTATCTTGGGGTCGGAGATATATCTCAGGGTCGGAGATAATTTTCTCCGGGTCGGAGATGTATCTCGGGGTCGAAGATGTATCTCCGGGTCGGAGTTAATTTTCTCCGGGTCGGAGATGTATCTCGGCGTCTGAGATAATTTTCTCCGGGTCTATAATTTTCACCCATATCCTATCTATGCTTCCGTAGGATATCAACAGAATCGGACGAAAAACATTAGGAACATAGACTATAGAGGGGAAAATATGATTGAACAGAAAATAAGCTCGCAATACCTCCATGCATAGTACATTGCAATACGCACCTCTGCGTAATATGACCATTAAATATGCCCCTAAGCTCGCTAGGATAGAGAACTGAGACATATCGCATTATGTATTTGGCATTATCTAAAAATGAGAACTCCTCGATCTGTTCCATCATGACATAAAATCCCTTTTTTGATGGCTGGAGGATTTCTGAATTGGAAATATGTTTAAGATATAAACTGTTAGATATGCTGCGATTACACCTCATGTGAATTTAATCATTTTCAAGTGAGATGGCCAATAAAAACATTCAAGTTGATAGATGAAAGACAATCAAACTATTTTGAATGACCAATAAGGGTAGCTATGTTGATATTTTCACCATGCCTCACGGCCAGTTTTATACAACAGCGCTTGTAATATACGTGATAAAATACATCGTCTGAAAGTCTGAAAAGTCTGAAAGTTTCAGTTTCTAGTCTCCTTCCATTCTGAAGTTACGATGAAAAACGTATGGTCAATTGTCCGGGGCGGGGAGCGCTTTATAACGCGTTTATTGGTGTGACATCCAAACTTGGCACACGCGTGTGAGAATGCGCGCATTTTGGTGCGTACGCGTTTCCATACATTTCGTCGCAGTGCCATATATGGATGAAGGAAAGGGGGCGGTGAACACTCACGTTTCAGCCGTGCAGTTAACGAAACAGTGATTCGTATGTGTGTTATTTGGACTCATCGGCAGTATATCTGCAAAATGCATAGCTCTGGAAAATTGGAAAACAACGAGCAATTCATCAATTTTACGATACAGCCGTACTGCGCTGTATTGCAACAACAGCGCCGTGAAATGGCAGAGAAAAGTACCTCATGTGAATACATTCTCAATTTCACGATATTACAGAATGCTCATCAACCATCAGTGTATAGAACATGAATTAGGAGCACTCATCGGTCTCGAACGCACCACCGGGTGAAAATAGGTTTCGGTTGTTTACATCGATCAGCTGGTCGGATTCGTCAACAACGTTGGGTTGTAAAGAGTAGTCTCCCTTTCAACGTATGGTAGCCCGTTCGAAACAGAATATTGCTACATGCGTGGTGGGATTTTATAATGCTAAATTTTAAATGTTCCACCACTCAGATTTCTTAGGACTTTTGATATATTGTTGGTAAAGTATTATAATAGTCAAGTTAGCGGAGAGATACATTCTGTTGCAATTAGTTCCAGGTCAAAGCCTAAATTGACTGGACTATAAGGGGCAATGCGTTTGTATTGTCACACCGTTCCAAACCAGTGGTCGTACTCAACCGTCGCATCCTCGCGAGCCATCGTATAGAGCCACAGGTTCTATACTCTGGCCGCTTTCGATGCCGTCCAGAGGTGGCCCTCCGCAGTTCCTCTCTAATTTCATAATACGATAGACTGCCCTTGTTCTGCTACATCATAATTCTTCTTGTCTTCTTAATAGCTTATATCTATAATGCCATCCTATTCAGCATTATCAACGCTGCAAACGAGTATGTACAAATCGAGTGCTGGCTTCGTCTACACGCTGATCGGGATCATGGAGTAAAGTTTGTCCTGCCTCAGTTATGCCCCTTGGGTGTGCCTAAAAATCGGGACTCATTTACGGGAAGAAAATCTGACAAAAAACGGTTAGGTTACATCCCTTTTTTTTTTGCCTTTTTAAGTTGAGACCGGACCAGGGAACGTGAGTAAGAAGTTTAATTGAAATCGCTCTTACAGATTTTCTGGAAATTGAGCCGAATTTGACCATTTTTCGACATTTTTAAGGGGTTTTCTAGGAAAAATGAAGCAAGCATGGAGGAGAATGTTCGAGTTAAATTTTTCTATAACATAACAGTGTTATATCTTAAAATAATAGTTTCATCATGCTCTTTCAGAAAATATATACATATAAGTGATTTGGGTTGAAGGTTTTGCGACAACTGGTGGCCTAAAAACGGACCCATAGTCTATTCCATGCCGAATAACAGAATCTCCGGAGTGCACCCTTTAAGGCATAATAGTGGAGTCTATGCTTTATCTTAATGTAGACTCCGTTACGGAGCGGAGATGTATCATTACGCCAGATTGTTTAATTTTGACTGCCTAGTTATACCTGAAGCGCTATTTCCGGAAGCAGGTGGAAAGAAGACCAGGAGTTCGATTAAAATAATCCACAGTGTGTCCATTAGTATACAATTGAGGTTACTGCATACTGTATTCCATACAGGGGTTATCTCCCCCTGGACTGAGATTTCGGTGGATATTATGGCAGAACGAGGTCCTATCAGAATGATATAAATTTGCCAGTGTAAATTTTCTTTACAAGAGAACCCAACATTTACAGTATAAGGATGGAATGGATGTATATTATTATGGTTTTTACAAGTTATTTCTCCAAGTTTCTGAAGTATTTCCCATGTTTCTAAGAGAGAAAATTGAGTGCAAAATTACCAATAATTTGCGGCTTGAGATTTACATCGCTTGTTTGCATTTTCCCGCGTTTCTGCTATCATTTGGAAAGCGGAAAAGTAACCACGGCCTTCATATTGCCGAATGGATGACCATTTATTAAGAAGAAATAGGTTAATTTGAGTTTGTTCTCGAAAATCCTGCTAAATTGGCAAATTGAAATTCAAAAACAAAGATGGGAGTAGGGGGGAAAGTTATCTGATTTGGATTTCCCAAAGCTAATATGTATAACTGGCAAGTGTTGTATACCGCCATACTCACAAACACTCTGAGATTACGATACATGTGAATAATTAATTTCGTAAAAAACATCCTGCCCCTTAAGGTGGCCCTCCGCAGTTTCGTAGTACCGTAATGGCCCCTCTCTAATTTCATAATACGATAGACTGCCCTTGTTCTGCTACATCATAATTCTTCTTGTCTTCTTAATAGCTTATATCTATAATGCCATCCTATTCAGCATTATCAACGCTGCAAACGAGTACGTACAAATCGAGTGCTGGCTTCGTCTACACGCTGATCGGGATCATGGAGTAAAGTTTGTCCTGCCTCAGTTATGCCCCTTGGGTGTGACTAAAAATCGGGACTCATTTACGGGAAGAAAATCTGACAAAAAACGGTTAGGTTAACATCCCCCTTTTTTTTGCCTTTTTAAGTTGAGACCGGACCAGGGAACGTGAGTAAGAAGTTTAATTGAAATCGCTCTTACAGATTTTTCTGGAAATTGAGCCGAATTTGACCATTTTTCGACATTTTTAAGGGATTTTCTAGGCAAAATGAAGCAAGCATGGAGGAGAATGTTCGAGTTTAATCTTTCTATAACATAGCAGTGTTATATCTTAAAATAATAGTTTCATCATGCTCTTTCAGAAAATATATACATATAAGTGATTTGGGTTGAAGGTTTTGCGACAACTGGTGGCCTAAAAACGGACCCATAGTCTATTCCATGCCGAATAAAAGAATCTCCGGAGTGCACCCAGAGTTCAGCCCAGGATACATAATTAAATGACGAACCAATCAGCAAGCATTCTGTTCAGTTCGGCTCTAACCAATCCGATACGTCGTTCTAAACACAGCATGGCTGGCCGTGCACAACTACGTCACATCACAAAATCATCATGGCGGTGGCTGGAAAAAAACTTTCGCAGAGGAGTCTACAGGCGATAAAGTCGGCTTTCATAGTTGATGAATTGACAGAACACCAAGCAAATGCGATAGAGGGTGTTTTAAACGGTAGAAATGTATTCGTGGGGACAAAAACTGGCAGTGGAAAGAGCCTAATTTTCCAAGCCCTTCCGCTGGTGTCCGACTGCGATGATGACGGCCATGCTGTTGTGATAGTGGAGCCATTGATCAGTATAATAAAGGAGCAAGTAGATATGCTGTCAGCCTTGGGATTTCAAATCCTCCACGGAAAAGACGCCACCGATATTAACAGTGTATCCAAGGCCCAGTACATCTTTTTGAGTCCAGAAACGGCAGTGGGTAACAACGAATGGCGAAAGGCCTTGGGAGAAACAAAACTTGTGGAGAGATTAGTTGCCATTGTCGTGGACGAAGCACATACTGTCCTGCTATGGTAAGCCCAATTTTTTCTACACTTGAATTCAGGGGACTACCGCAGGTTAGGAAAAGTGTGTTCATCCACTTTTTTTTCTAGCTCAAAATAACACCATAATTTGTAAATGTTGAAAAAACTATTTCACTTTTCACGTTTGAACACTCCAAATATGTACCAAACTTATTTTGGTTCATAAACTTCAGCCTAAATTTCGCCCCCCCCAAAAACCCCCTCAATATTATTTGGAATCTATCATTGGCCTAGCATCTAATTATACATTCTATTTTGAAAGCTAACCCCCTCCCCCAAGTTTCCCTTGCCAAACATCTTTCCTGTTATAATTTGTACCAAATTTTGTTCACAAGTGTTTGCTCCGTAGGTAAAAATTTATTTAATGCTGAACATATGCAAATGAACTGTTTCTACAGTTTTCATATTCTTATTTCAGGGGAAGGAGCAAACATACAGGTGAAGAGGCCTTCCGAAAATGGCTAGGAGCTCTTGGTGAATTAAGGTCCATTTGCCCTAATGTGCCAATGATTGCCCTCACTGCTACTGCCAGCAAAATCAATCGTAGGAGGATAATGGAATCTTTGTGCATGGTTAGTGCTCTTGAACTGTTGGATTCCCCAGAGCGTGTGAACATAACCCTGCAGGTTTTCAAGATGAAACCCAATCTTGAGGAATCTATGCCATTTACCAAGGTTTTGGGTTTATTGAGAGACAACCCATCAACATGCCCTCGTCTGATTATCTTTTGCCACAGCATGACTGCTTGTGCAAAAGTCAATGGAATTTTTCGGCGTGAACTCGACATGACGGAGGCCACCAGTTCACCATTTGAGATGTGGCATTCTCATACACTGCAACACATAAAGGACAGAATCACAACTGACATGAATTTGTCTGATCCTGCGGGGAAGATTAGAGTGCTCATCTGCACAGATGTTGCCGGCATGGGAGTGAATTTTAAGTCCCTGCAGAACGTTCTACACTATGGTCCCCCACGAGATATGGACACTTTAGTACAAGAGCTCGGCCGAGTGGGCCGAGATGGAGTTCCTTCTAAACATCTCTTGCTATTCTATGGACGTCAGCAAAAGGACATAGATGACGATATGAAAGCATACATAAGGAATGACTCCAAGGGAGGTTCTAACCCAACCCTATCAATCGAGTCCACAGTTTGCAGGTGTGAAGCACCTCTGTTGTGATGTTTGTGCCCGGTCCTGTCAATGCGGAGTCTGTGATCAGGACAGTTCTGCTGTTCTACCCAGTGTAGATGAATGTGTAGAGAGTGCTGGTGGGACAGTCAGCACTGACGAGTCGAGTTCAAGTTCTGCAGACTGATTCTACAGACAGACTACATTGCTGGATGAGGTTGTAAATATGTGTAAATATAGTGACCTCAGAGTTGGGCCGACTCAATCACCCACTCCCAACTATTATTTGAAAAGGCGACTAATCACTCCGTGAACAAGACTATAAAGTCATGACATTTGCTTTGTCTTTCATTTGTCATTTTTTATCGCCACCCCCACTCCGCTGTGCTGGTCGTCGGGTATGGGGCTGGACTGGGCCATCTCCCACTCAACCCGGCGGTTCGGCCCAA